>NBIL01140782.1:0-14577 GCA_002752925.1 Viola pubescens var. scabriuscula
TCTTTTAGTTGTTGAATCTCTCTTTGATTGATCAATGTGTGATATTCCGAATCCTCATTACTAATGGAATCGAAATACGATGATTCAAAATAATCTCTATATTAATTACGGTCGAATTGAGAGGTAAAAAGTTTATAAACCTCTTAACTCAATCCTTAGATTCAAATCTAGAAAATAGAAAAAACTATATAGAAAAAACCATTATCTTTAAAACTTGATTATACTCGAATAAAATATGGGGTAATAAACGGGTAATATACCTCCCGCCCGTCGCCACCCACCTTGGGTTTAGCTGGATCAAACCAAACAGTAAGTGGGCCCAACAAGAACCTAACTGGACAGGAGAGGGAAAGGGTCAAGTGGGTCCCACAAGAACAGTAGACAATGAACCGGAAAGCCCGGCAAGATTTGTTCTATTTTAACGTTGTCTTGCCCTACACACCATAACTACGCGTTTTCCCTTTCACCTTCTTTGTAATTTGTTTTTGTGGTAATAATACTACAGCCCAGTTGGGCACAAAAGCATGTCTGCCAGGTTAGTTTAATGGTTTTTGTACTAAATTGAATAATCGATTGACATCAAAATAAAATGCCAAAGACTAGCGCACGTATTCACAACAATCAACCCAGTCATACACGAACCACCCACCAAACAAAAACGAAAAATAAAAAATAAAGTCACAGCCTTTTCTTCTCCTTTGTCCTTTTTGTTCGTCTTTTATCCTCATTTTTATTTGGGTCGACCTTTTTTCTTTTCTTCTTCTAATCCAGTTTCCAAATGAGCAGTCTGTGCACCCCTTTTAGCTTAACTTACCTACTATCCTTTCAAGATCTTGAACTTCTCTTCATTTCCTCACTTGGGAAGGAGTAGCTCACTCTGCTGAGGTGTTCCATCCTTCATTTCTTTCTACTTTTGGTTCTTCTACAGTTTTTTATTTGTGGGTTGCTGTTTTTGGATCCAATTAGAAAAAAAAAAGGTGTTTGTCATTTGCTTTTGTTGTTTCGTTGATGGTGTTAGATTCAGTCATTGATCAGAAGTAGGGTTGAATTGTTTTACTGATCCAGAAGTTCGTTGACTTGTTCTGAGATACTTCTGTTTTTGTATTTGTTGAATGGTTATTTTATTCTTAGTGTATATTGTTTGATGTGGTCAAGTCCTTTTTATTCATAGAACTTGCCGAATATTGTAAAAGCTTTAAGTTTCAAGAAATTTGGTGATAGTTACTTCTATTAGGAGCAATTTAAGTTTTGTGTTTGAGCTTGGAGATAAATATAGAAGGTTTGGATTGAACTTATTTGTTAAGTGGCTGGATTACAGATTGATTTTGTGTTGTGGTATTAAAGTCAGTAAGATAAGATCTTGATGTTGGAATAGGAGGGAGGTTTAGGATTTGATTTGAGCGAAGGGGAGATGGGAAATACTTGTGTTGGACCTAGCATTTCAAAGAATGGCTTTATCCAGTCGGTATCTGCAGCAATGTGGCCGAATCGATCCGAGTTGGGTTCCCAGGTTAATGATGATTCTGTCCGTGAGGGGACACCAAGAGAACCTGAATCACCTTTACCAGTTCAAAATGAGCCCCCGGAACATGTCACAATGCCAAAGCCTGATAAACCAGAACAACCGGTGAAGCCAGAACAAGCAGAGAAGGCAGAAAAACCGGAGAGACAAGAGAAACAGGATCTGCCAAAAAAATCTAGGAAAATGCCTGAGATGAAAAGGATACCTAGTGGGCTTCGGACTGATGTCTTGCAAACTAAGACTGGAAACTTTAAGGAGTTTTACACTTTGGGAAAGAAACTAGGACAAGGGCAATTTGGAACAACACTTCTTTGTGTGGAGAAAGCAACAAAGAAGGAGTACGCTTGCAAATCAATTGCAAAGAGGAAGTTGATAACTGATGAGGATGTGGAGGACGTGAGGAGGGAAATTCAGATAATGCACCATTTGGCTGGACATCCAAATGTCATATCTATTAAAGGAGCTTATGAGGATGTAACGGCTGTCCATGTTGTTATGGAGTTATGCGCAGGTGGTGAGCTCTTTGATAGGATTATTCAGCGAGGGCATTACAGTGAGAGAAAGGCAGCTGAGCTGACTAGAACTATTGTTGGAGTGCTTGAAGCTTGCCATTCATTAGGTGTGATGCATCGCGACCTTAAGCCAGAGAATTTTCTTTTTGTCAATCAAAAAGAGGACTCACTTCTGAAAACAATTGACTTTGGATTGTCAATATTCTTCAAGCCAGGTATACTCAGAGGTTTTTGTTTTGGTTGTCATTGAAAATGTTATTATGCTATCCAGATTAAGTTGCCGAAACCTTAGCTTATCATTATCACTAGCATCTGCTTAATTTGTCTCATCATATATTTCATTAACAAGCTGATACATAAAGTTACTCCAGGAAATATTTTCTTACCAACTTTTAGCCCACATTTGAAATTCAACGTGTTTATTCAGCCTTCTTATTCAGCCTTCTTTACACAATTGTTTGATAGAAAAGTTGCCAAAACTTCATGATATGCCTGAGCTCCGACCAAAACCAGGTTTATATCAAGTTTTTTTATCCTGTAAAATAAAAAGGTGGATGAGAGTCTTGAGTGTACTCACTCATAACAGTTCCCATAGATGTGAGGCATAGTATTACTGGAGGATACCCTTTAAACAAGCACATAGTTAGGTCAGATTATATCCTGAATTATTCACTTATTAATCATTGGTACTGGCTGCAAACTTTATAGTTCCCGGTCCATCTACCTGGCCCTAACTTCTGTCTGGTAGTATTTGTCAAGCCAAAGACAGTTACCTATGGAGATAGGTTCTGGATGTTTGAATAAATTATAAGGTCATGCTCATTTTGCATTTTGCAAAATTATTTCCATGATTCACCAAGTTCTAGTTCTCAATGACTTACAGAACAGAGAAGGCTGAATCTTGAGGCCCAAAGCATTTCCTATTTGACTTATAATGGTCTTCAAACATGCAGTCACCAAGTGGTACATGACTGCTTCATAAGCATACTTTGTTAGCAAAATAGTTATTTTTTTGCTTTTTGTGCAAGCTGTAGAGGTGTGGCCGTTGAGTGTCTCTAGCTTTCTAGTCCTCCCTTTTGTTCTTATTTAATCTGCTATCTGTCTTTGGGTTGAAGCCATAAACTTGGCCTTGAAGGTTCCAATCGAGGTTTATTTACTATTCTCTCTTTCCAGGAGAAAAATTTAACGATGTGGTTGGTAGTCCCTACTATGTTGCTCCAGAAGTTCTTAAAAAGCGGTACGGCCCAGAAGCTGATGTCTGGAGTGCTGGAGTAATTGTTTACATTTTACTTAGTGGGGTGCCTCCCTTTTGGGCCGGTGAGACTTTTTTTCTTTGACTAAATGACATATTTCTTGTGCAGCATGTATCTAAATCTCTTCTAAGTTTAATGCAATGAAACCATTTTCCTTGGTTCCTCTTCCTTTCATGTCATGTAGAGAATGAGCAGGGGATATTCGATCAGGTCCTGCATGGTGATCTTGACTTTTCATCAGACCCTTGGCCCAGTATCTCTGACAGCGCCAAGGATTTGGTGAGGAAAATGCTTGTTCGTGACCCCAGAAGGCGGTTAACTGCTTATGAAGTTCTTTGTAAGTATTATTCTGTTTCTTTCACTTATGGCTGTTTTGGTGTGTTGCTCAATAGAAAACAAAAAACACATTCATTTCCAAAATGATTACTGTTTCTTTTTTATCCCATGCCATTTTCATGTTAGAGAAGCATTATGTAAACAAAAGTCTGCTTGCTACAGTCTGGCTTTTTCTTGATTTTTATCAAAATTCCTCACAGGTCACCCTTGGATACACGAAGATGGAGTAGCTCCTGACAAGCCTCTTGATTCAGCTGTATTAAGTCGGATGAAGCAATTCTCTGCTATGAACAAGCTCAAGAAAATGGCTCTTATGGTAAGCCTCTAAATATGGTAGGCATTCATTTAATTGGAAACAAAGAAAGGTAGTCCAAAAAAATGGAAAATGGGGGATGTTGAAGGCTTTTGAATATGTGATACTTGAAATCCTTGCATTTTCTGAATAAGAAAAGCCACTAATTCAGATAGTAAATCATTCAATTTATTTTTTTGGGTCAAAAAATCATTCAAATCAAGGCTTCTAGATTGGAATTTCCAGCCACACAGGTCCTGAGTCTCCTGACTTTGTCTTTTGCCAGGTCATTGCAGAATGCCTGTCTGAAGAAGAAATAGCTGGCCTAAAAGAGATGTTCAAGATGATGGATACCGACAACAGTGGTCAGATAACTTTTGAAGAACTGAAGGCTGGATTGAAAAGAGTTGGAGCAACTCTTAAGGAGTCGGAAATATACGATTTAATGCAAGCTGTAAGTATCTTATTTCAAGTTGTCTAGAAAGAAACAAAGATGGCAAAAATAAACTTATTTGCTAGCTATCTTTCATTTACTGGAACTGGGTAGAACAGTTGCAAGAAAGAGAGTCATGATCACTAACCTCATATAAGATTCGGTGCAATGAATGGCTTTAACTAGTTTCATTCTATCTCGTGTCTTCAAATCGAGATGCTACTGTGCATTATACATCACTGTAATTTTTGAAGACAAGTGAATTAGTGATGCTACTACCTTACAACAAATCATCCAGGGATGACCCTTTGTGATGTTCTTAATTGCAGGCTGATATAGATAATAGCGGCACAATTGATTATGGAGAGTTTATAGCTGCAACATTGCACCTAAACAAAATCGAGAGAGAGGATCATCTATTTGCAGCTTTTTCATACTTCGATAAGGATGGAAGTGGCTACATTACCGCTGATGAACTTCAACAGGCCTGTGAGGAGTTTGGCTTAAAGGATGTACGTTTGGAAGAAATGCTCAGAGAAGCTGATCAGAACAACGTAAGTCGATTTCTTTTTTCCTCAGCTCAGCATATTTCTATTGAATTAAATAAGAAAAAGAATATATAGAGCTATTTCCTTTCAACCATGCAATGAGCCAGCCAGTAGATGGGAACGGTTTTGAAGGATGGAGGCATTGCTGGCTTTATATGAAATTGAGCTTATGATCACTCCCATTTTATAAATGTTTCAGGATGGAACGATTGATTACAACGAGTTTGTGGCTATGATGCAAGGAGGAAATGTTGCCGCTCCTGCTAGGAGAGGGTTAGAACATAGTTTCAGCATGAAATTTAGAGAGGCTCTCAAGATTTAGGCCACGAGTTGCATGCGCAAAAGCAAGGTTCTAGCTTACCATTTCCTTTCTCTTTTTCCGAGGAATCAAGTTTGTATAGTAGAGAGGGTTGCTGCTCAACTTACAAGTAGAGACAGGCGAGGGCTTGTCTGAATTCGCGTAGAATTCGTTTGAGTTCCTACATCGATGGTTTTTGGTACGAAAATCAACCCTCACCACCTTATATAACAGTGTTGAGATCAGAAAGAAACATGAAAAAAAAGAAAAGTTGTGTGTTTCTTGTATACATTTCCCCCCCTTCAGAACCATCTTGATGTTGGGATAACAATTTGTTTCCCTTAAAGATGCATGAAGTTGTGTATTCCATGGTTTTTCTCCCCTCAACCTTTTTGTATGCATCATAAATTGAGTTCAAACAAAATACCATTAGGGTCTCGAGTTCGAGTCTTGCCTCCGTTTATAAGAGAAGAAAAATGAGAGGTTAGAGATAAGATTAACAAAAATAATGAAAAAGAAGATTTACATGTGATTGATATGGACACTTAAATATAAGTAAGGAAAGGAAGCCATCTTATCAAGGAAAGACAGGAAAGTTGGATTCTAGTCTAGTACTCCGTACTAGGATTTTATCAGTATCTATTTTATTATCTGGAAATATTACCGAAGGAGGGCTGTCACCAAATGTTTTTTTTATAGGGTTCATGAATCATTGCTGTCAAAATCAAACTTTCCAATTTTTCCTATAATTGAGACAATATTTTCTCCATTTCTTTTCCTCTTGTACAAATTAAAAATAAATTAAAATCGTGTTCGATCGTAGATAGGTTGAAATGATTTTTGATAAAAGTACTATTTATGTACTGATTTAGAATAAAAAATATATTAAAAAGTTGTATCGTGCATTTTATAACCATCTTTATTATTAATAAATGAGCAAAAATCACACTAAAAATATAATTTTTCTTTAGAGCCCGCGAATGCTCGCACAAAATTAAATTAATCATGTGACCGATTTCTTTTCTTTTCTTAAAAAAATTATCGATCTTAACAATTTGTTATTATTTCTTATTTTGTTAAGCATTGATAAACCTATCTTATAAATCTACATCCAAGATGGGTAAAAGAAAATATAAAAAATATAAAAAATACATATTATTTATAAAAAGAAAGAGAAGAAAAATGCAATACAATATCACCAAAGTATTAAAATTCCAATGGAATAATGAATATTGAATATGGTCACACCACCAACATATCCTAATCCCACTACACATGGCCCATCCTCACTTCATTCATACACATTCATTATTATTTTATTTTATTTTATATGCCACTCAAATCCAAAATCAACCTAAATAAATTGATAATAATAAATACTCCAACGGAAAAATTCATGGTCCATCCTCACCGTTGATTTCCCATCCAACGGACCCATCACAGAATCGGTCACCTGCCTGTTCTTTTAGCACTCAAAATGAAAAATGTACTACAATTTTTGTGTGACATTTTATTTGATTTTTTTAATACACTGTCTTTCACTTCTGTTCTGTCTCTCTCTCTCTCTCTCTCTCTTTTTGTGGTATTGTGGTATAATAAAAAGAAAAAAACCCTAATTAGCCCCTCCTTTTGTTTCTCTCTCTACAGAAATAACCACTTTCTCTCTCTAAAATCAAGGCGCTTCTGGACCTTTTCCCTTGCATCTCCTTGTCCATGGCGGCGTTCCTTCCTCCTCGCAACCGGAACGACATGTCGTATAGGGAAGACAACGGTGGCGGTGGTGTCGGCAAGGTTCGGAAGAGTACGTTTGGAAGAGCAACTCGCACGAAGCCTTACGATCGTCCACCGACCTCTATTCGAAACCCTAACACACTTTCTAGTAACGCCAGCGGGGGGAACAACAACGGTTGGCTGTCGAAATTGGTGGATCCGGCCCAACGGTTAATTACGGCAAGCGCGCACAAGCTGTTCTCTTCTGTGTTTCGGAAGCGCCTCGCTCCTCCTCCACTGCAGCCGCCGGAGCCAGGTTTGTTTTTTCTTAGCAAAACGGGTTGTTTTTTTTTGTCCATTTTTGTGTACAAATGAGTGTTAAGGGCTCAGTGTAGTTGATGAAATTGGGGGTGTTAAATATGCAAATTTCTGGAAATTTGGTTTGTCAGCGTTCAACACGTGATGCTTTGTTCATTCCTGTTTTGTTAAATGGCAAGTTACCTGACTCATACGCTTGTTATACTTGGGTTTATAAACAGAGGCCAATGAACGAACGAGAGATGAGCAAAGGCAAGCAGACCCAACAGTAAGTGCAAATGTGCTTTCTCCTTTTGCGTTTGAAGTGCCCAACATTATACTTGCCCTCTGGAAAAAAAAATGGAGTGCAACGATTGCATTTATGTATAATACCACCATTTGTCTGGTCAACAGTTAATTAATTAACACTATTTTTGAATGGTTAATTGGCAAACTCCATTTCAAGCATTCTTTTCAATAATAAAACAAGTTCATATACTGTTCACTTCGATTCTACTTGCCATTTTTAAGGCACAATCCAGCTTAGTTAGATTAAGTGAGTGCCATACATCCATATTTTCTAACGGGCTTAGGATTGAGGTTGAATAAAACCTTTTCAATTTTGTAAGACTCCTTTTGGGATTGATTCTTTTTTAAGCGCGTTGTGGTGCTAAGAGACGGTTCAAGAAAACATTTTCTTTGAAAGTCCTCTTACAATACTGATTCTTGGTTTTCAATGCCATGGAAGGGATCAACAGTAGGATGTTGATTAACATAAAAGCACGTTTTGTTTGCTGTGTTCATGGAGTTATTTGGATAACATGAGCGCCCCCCCCCTCTTTTTTGTTTGTTTGTTTGTTTGTTTGTTAGTGGTTCTGGGCATGTGTTGTCATAGCATGTGTCTTGATCATTGCTGGCTTCTTTATCATGTGGCTATGATTTTTCTCTTTACTTTTGTGCGGGTATATGTAGTTGTTGTGTGATCTCTCAAATGTTCAAATTTACTTACTTGAGGAGTGTAATTGTGTGTACTTATTTGAAATCTGTCTCGAAGGATCATGTTAACACACAAGGAGCAGCCGATGGATTTGATATTTCAAGTGGTAGTTCTGACAGGGGTGGAGTTACTGATCTGGAACAAATGTTCAAACAGAAGACATTTACCAGGTAAGCAGCTTTATGGGATAATAATATACGCATTGTAATTTTTGCAATATTGCCAATGGAGACTGAATCTATGTCTATGTAATCTACTCGTAGTTTGGTTTGATCTGCATGTATATTCGTTGTAATTGTGTTAGAATTGTATGCTTTGAGCTCGATAATGTGATGATAACAATTAATGCCTTCTTATTTTCTAATCAACAGATCTGAGATTGATAGATTGACAGCCCTGCTCCAATCAAGAAGTATTGATATGTCTGTTGGGCATGAAGAGAGGAGATCTGAGGTGATCCCTTCAACAGCAGTACGATTTCAGGATAGAAAGGGGGAGTTTCTTAATACCCCAGTCAAAGACAGTAGAATCGGGACAAACCTCATTTCAACGCCTATTGTCTCAGAAGATGTAGGAAGACATACTCTATTTTATCTTCTGTTTTGCTTTACTTCAAGTCATTTTAATTGCCTTGTGTGATCCTCTTTATATAGAGAGTAGATGTGAATATGTGGATATATAATATATACACGTGTATGCAATATGATTCATGTTTATGTACACGCAGACACACATTTGTACTCATGCATCTGCATAAAACTTTAGCACTGTGCTCGTGTTTCACACTTGGTGGCTAATTTGTGGTTAGGTCCTTGATGAGGATGTTGCTTCTCCTGCTGAGCTAGCGAAAGCTTACATGGGTAGTAGGCCTTCAAAAGTATCCCCATCCATGCTAGGATTGCGAAGTCAGCCACCAAGGGAAAATTCATCTATGCCAATGAATTCATCTAGTCTGAAATCAACCATTGTGCCTGCTTTTCCTAGGTCCTCTGGCCGTCCTGGGTTCATTGAGAATGGTTTTCTAACACCAAGATCTCTAAGCAGATCTGCTATTCACAGCCTGGCTCGGGCATCACAATCCCGATTCCACTCACCCACTACCTTCCAGGTTAACATCTTGAGAAAATGCATCTCTGTTTGATCTTGTGGTTCCCAATTTTCATTTATTTATACTTCTCTGCTAATTTTCTAGGGTGCTGGCCAGGCAATTGAATCTGTTGGTGGATCAACATCCGCATCTCAGATTGCATGGGAAAACAACAGATCTGGATCTAAACAAGGGGTAGAAGCACTTCTTTCTGGGTTTCAATGCACATTATTCTGTTCTTTCAGAGTGCATCTTTAAGATGACCACGCTTAATCAGTCTTATTTTTTCGCAGAGTTTGAAGCGGAGGAGTTCGGTTTTGGATAATGATATTGGATCTTCAGATGGTATTCGTAGGATTCGTCAGAAATATAACCTGTTGCCTGGTTCTGGATCTCTTCCTATCCGTCGAACTGGCTTGGCTTCTGATGCCACGAAGCATCCATCCTCAATAGCAAAGACACATTTAGAGGGTGAACCATCAACAGTTAATGGAGGGAATAGCTTTCATGGCTCAGGTTTTACACCTGTCCCAACCAAGTCCAGCGAGATGGCTTCAAAGATATTTCAGCAACTAGATGCGCTAGTGAAAACATCAAAGGAGAAGTCACCTGCTAAGTTGTCTCCATCAATGCTACGTGGATCAGCTCTGAAAAGTTTGGAGAATGTTGATTCCTCAATGTTTATGGATAATGTCCCTGATAACAATTTGGATGTTAGACGTGATGCATCGTTATCTGATGCGATGGACTCTGTGCCTCAAAAGCAAGGCCAATCTGAAGAAAATGGTCCACCAAATCCAATCGCTTATTATGACAAGCCAATTCTTGAAGTAGGTGATAAAGATGCAAAAAGTTTAGTTAAGAACAGTTTGTCCAATGATAAAACGACAGCTATGTCTGCAGTCAACTCTGCTTTGCATCCTCATGCACAGAAGAAAAGGGCTTTCCAGATGACAGCACATGAGGTATGTGTATTTTCATACAGTTTCTGTTTGATCACCTAGGTTAGATGAGGCACCTGTGTTAGTCACATTGGCTCCTCACCTTAAATATCTTGTCAACCTACTAAATAAACCGGCAATGTCTTTTCTTAACTGCTATGTGATTTGGAGTGTGTTTGTCGTGAATTGCTGACTGATCTGAGTCATGGTGGAAATATTGCTTCTTATCAATGTGATAAGTTATTTGCGGTAAATGCATTGAATCAAGAAACATCTCGTAGCAATTCTTTGAATTTTCTATCGACGTTTGCTGTTGTTTCCTGTGAAGTCATTCTTTTTTAATTAGCTTCTCTATGGTTGTTTAGTTTTAGTTCCTCCATTTTTTGCCTCATCCATTGTTTAGTCTTCAGTAGTGGCTAGGTTTTGTTGTTAAATTAAGAACCAAAGAATCTGCTTATAAGAAAGAAAGAAAAAAAGAACCAAAGAATCTGAGGGTAATGGGAATATTGAAAAAAAGAGTGTAAATCATAAAGTGGTTATTTGAAAAAGGAAATACTTTTTTGAATGGTCAGAATGAACACAACCTACATTTAGGTGATGCAATCTATGCTTCAACTTTTGATATTATGAATAGCACTTTTTCTCATTGAAACATGAATTAGTGAGAAGTAGTTCTGTAGGTGGTCGCAAAGTTGTTTAATGTAATTAATTTTGAGAAATCTTGGTAATTCGTTATTATTAGTTCCATTCATACCTACCTTTCAATTAAAATAAGATGTCTTGTCTGTAGGATTTTCTGGATCTTGATGATGATGATTATTCCAATGGCAATGAAAATACATTGGCTGGAGGAAGTGAAAAGCTGGATCCTGCTTTGGCAGAAAGTAAAACCAGTGGTGCTGGGTCCGTTACAGTGGAGAACCCTCCAGCTTCAACTGAAGTCAACCCACCATCAGGCTCTATATGGGAACAAAAAACTGAAACTCTTACTTTCTCGAAGAAGCCATCACCTATTGCCACCTTGGCTGGGACAGAAAACAAGTCAACTACAGTATCTGATAAAGATGATTCACCAAAGAAATCAAATGATGGAGTTCCCATATCTGTGTTAGAGGATAAACTTGTTTCGCGAAAGGAACCAAATGGTATCTCCCCTACATTTAGTTTCGGTGCTAAAATGGGAAATGAAGCTCCACAGATGATTATTTCATCCTCATCACTGGTGGTAGACTCTTCAAGAATCAATTTTAGTGCTTCATCAGATTCCAAACCAGGAAATTCCAGGTTAGTACAAGCCTTCCTATTTTACAGTTTTTATGTTGCATGATTACCATTTGTATTTCTTTTGAAAGATGCGCGCTGCAATGGATCCTTGTTTTCCACTTGAAGTTGAATATATATTGTCCAACATGATAACAATACTTGACCGGAAAAAAACATGATAACAATATAAATACTCTGCTGAGTGGCACCGACGTATCACAATTGAAGGGGTGGCACATGTATTCAGTCATGTTGATTATGAGGTCATACATTGTCTTGCCGAATGTTGTGGTAAAACATTTCACGATCTTGATTTATGCATTCCTGTTAAAATGCTCTTTTTGTCTGATGTGCAGCTCTATTTCTGTTGCTTTTGGAGCGACCGAGTCTCCTCTGACAGCAGGACCTGAATCACAGAAACGTGATAGTAAGAACAATTTGAAGGCTGATGCTTTCAGGCTCCCTGAAACTGTACCTCCTGCTGTATCAACTCCATCGCCGAGCATATTTCAATTTGGCAGCAGCTCAAGTCTAAATAATGGGTCTGTTACTCCCCCATTTTCATCCACAGCTCCACCAGCAGCAACCGATAGTGCTAAAACTACAAGTACAGGTAACACCACCGCCAATAATTTCTCTCCTGCAAGTTCAACACCTTCCTTTGTGGCTGCTACTATTTCCTCTGTGTTTCCATCAACCTCAGCTTCACTACCATCAGCAACAGCTGCTGTTGGATTGACTGAGGCTAAAACCAAAGAGACTAGCTTTGGCAATCTCACTGGTAGTTCTTTTGGGGGTACATCCTCGGGAATGGTTGCTTTTGATGGCAACCACTTTGGTGCTAGTACGAGTGCAGTAAGCAACATCTTTGGTGGTACTACTGGTACATCTTCTAGCAGCGCAAGCACTGTAATCAACATATTTGGTGGTACTTCTGATCCATCTTCTACCAGCGCAAGCACTGTAAGCAACACATTTGGTGGTACTTCTGGTCCATCTTCTACCAGTGCAGGCACAGGAACCAACTTTTTTGGCAGCACTTCTGCAATGACAAGCTCTGGCAGTAGCCTTTTTGGCACTTCTTCTGCAATGACAACCCCGGGAAGTAATGTTTTTGGTGGAACCACAATGAGCTCCGAAAGTAACATTTTTGGTGGTACTGGAAGTAGCAATTTTGGTGCCACATCTTCTTCAGTTGCAAGCACAGGAAGTGGTATTTTTAGCTTCAATACTGGAACAGCCAGTTCGGCTGCTAGTAACCAACATCAGGCTTTTAATCCCTTTAGTAATGGCAGTGCTCCTGCGTTGACAGCTGGATCTGTCTCTGCAACTTCAACCCAGAGCATTCCCATCCAGTTTGGTTCATCTGCATCAGCCCCTTCCTCGGGATTGACTGGGAATACAGCCTTTCCATCTTCCAGTCCCTTCTTTGGTGCTTCGTCTTCCAGCACTAAACCATTCAATTCTGGTGCTACCTTTGGATTGACCCCTTCTGTGCCATCATCTGAGGCTAGTGCTCTTAGCTCCAGCAGCAACAATACTTCTTCTGTGTTTGGTTCTAGCTGGCAGACCACCAAGTCTCTCGTACCTAATTCTACAACCTCTGTGCCGTCTGTGTTTGCCTTTGGAGGTTCCTCAGCTTCTACTACTACCAGCAACAAGACGCCCATGTTTTTTGGATCATCAGCTAGTAATTCATCTGCTTCATTTCCTCCCTTCAGTACACCTGCAGTTGCTACACCGTCACAGCCTGTGTTTGGTAATTCAAGTCCTGCCTTCCCTTTTGGTAATAATGGTCAAATGAGCATGGAGGAGAGTATGGCAGAGGATACAGTTCAAACAAGCACACCTAGCGCTCCAGTGGTTTCAGTGTTCAACCAACAGCCTATGTCATCTAGTTTTGTCTTTGGGGCATCATCTACTCCTGCGGGAGGTAATCAGTTTGGTGTTACACCACCGACGGCAAATCCGTTCCAATTCGGGGGACAACCAAATATTGCAACCCCACAGAATGCATCTCCGTTCCAGGCTTCTGGGAGTCTGGAGTTCAATGCTGGAGGGAGCTTTTCATTGGGCGCCAGCGGTGGCGGTGGTGACAAGTCAAACAGAAGGATTGTGAGAGTGAAAAGAGGTCCAAAGAAGAAATGAGGATGACGGTTCTTGCCGGAAAACAATTAGATTGTGAGAGTTCCTGGTTATTCACCTTTGGTTATTCTGAGATTGACAGGAAATGTGCTATATTCTATTCTAGTTTCTTCTTCACACCTTCCATTGTTGAGGGCGAGCGGTCCCGTAAGTTGTCACAATTTTGTAACGGTCCTAGTGAATCTTGAGAACGTTAATGCTGCTGTGCTAGTTATAGATAGAGTCTGTGATTGATTGGGCGAATTTGCTTGTCGTGGTCATCTCTGTAGTTGTCATGTGTATCATAAACAGAAAATCATATCAAATTAAGAAAACGTTTCGCTGGTCTTATATTCCCCTACTCATGGTAATCCTTGTTCTTCAATTCTTTCTCCTTTGACCTCATTTGTTCTGCCTCAACTCAGTTTCATAACGTGTTTTTCCTTTCACCATATTTGTTCTCCTTAACATTTATAGATGCAAGTAGGGTTAGTGCGACTCCTCTCACTTACCTTGACACTAAAATTGCATTTATAGACAGAGAGTGATGAGGAGCTTTGCACGAATTTTGTTTAATGCAAATAAGATTAGTTTTAATGATAATGGAAGATAATGTATCTAATTACAAAAGATAAAAAGATTGGTGGTGAAAAATCTAAGATCAATTGCACTCGTATCCCTCTAGCTCTTGAATCTCATATGATGTCCTGTCCTTGTATTATATGAAGGAATCGTCTCAAAATACTAAACATCATCAGAACAAGAAAAGGCAGAAAGATTAGAACTACAATCATCTTGCAATTACAGATGTGCCTAACCTAGTGGGCTCTCAAATTCTTATCACTAGAAGTAACGAGCTCCTGCATTGTGATAGACACGGCCCTCGGGATATGGAACCCTTCCTTCAGCTGATTGAGACCTTCCACTCCCACTATAATTTGGTCGATCCCTGTAGCTCTCGTAT
>NBIL01140798.1:0-19391 GCA_002752925.1 Viola pubescens var. scabriuscula
TATTTTGCAAAAAGTATTTTTGTTATTATAATTATGAACTTAATTAAAGAAATCAAATTCAAAACTTAACTTTTACATATGCATATGGAAAAAAAAGAATGGCCTGCTTAAATAAGCAAATAGTTAATTAACGTTCTTATTCATTATATTAAAAGATGTTAGTTGATTTATTACGAACACTTTATCTTTTAATCGATAAATTGTTTCAGCATACATATAGTTATGATTCAACGAACTGAGAAATATTTCTCAAATTGATATATTATAAAATATGGGTTGAATTGTTTCAAAATTATGCTATTTTTTTGAGTTCAAATTTGATACTTAAAAAAAATACTACTATTATTAATATTTAAAAGCCAAAAAAATCATACAAAATGGCGTTTAATAAACATTTGACAAAACGATGCCGTTACGGCATTTCATGAACGCCTTCCTTAACCCCTCTTCACTGTTTCCAGTGGCAAGCAAACAGAGGTCATGGCTCGGAAAAAGGCGCCTACTCCTAAAACAAAACCGTTGGTACCGGCCGCCAAACCCGAAAAGCGGCGGCCGACCAACGCCGAGAGATCGGCTTATTTCGCAAGAAGAGAAGCTGCTAGGGTTTTGAAAAATGTACTCCAAGGAGACGCCAGAAAGCATGCCGTCGGTTCCATCAAATCTCTGGTTTACAGTCCCTCCGTCCGAAACAAAAAAGCAACTTTCGCTCTCGTCTGCCAAACACTCAAGCGTAAGATGATGCTCACCTAATCACTGCTTCATACAACATAATTGATTTTTGCTTACTTTGTTTATTTTTCTGGAGCAGATTTTGCTATTATTAAGGAAGTCTTGGAGTCAGCTAAGATACTTAATAGCAAATGGAAGGTAACAGTTATATCAGTTAAATTAGTTATGATCAAAGAGGTGAAGTTATTTACTTGAAATTGTTACTGTTGCAGAAGCAAGAGGAGCTGATGTGCATAATGACATATGACATTCTTTTTGGCCAGGTATTATGAATTAATTGACAGTCCAAATTTTTGGAAGTGTGTGGAGTTTCTGTATTCAATTAGTTGATGTTTGGTTCCAGGAAGTTGCTTTAGTGGGAGATGGTGGTGCAGAAAAGTATTTGACGGGTAGAAAAGATGCATTGGAATCAGCTTTAGCTAAGCTTCTTGTGAGGAAAAAAGTGAAGAACATTGGTGAATTGGTTGCTCTTTATCAACCTCCTGGTATGTCTGGTTAATGAGTATCACGCTTTTCATTTGAAATATGATTTATGATTTAATCATTCGTTTTGACGTTGACTATGGGTGTGTAGATGTTTCAAAACCTTGTTATGTTCGTGTGAATACTCTGAAAATGGATGTTGATTCTGCTTTACTTGAGCTAGGCAAGAAATTTGTGGTATGTTCTAACGACCCATGTGATACGCTTTGCTGGTTGATTTTGGATTTGAGTTTAACAAGTTATCTTGTTTCGTGGTAAATAGGTTCAGAAGGATGACTTGGTGCCTGACCTGTTGATGCTCCCACCACACAGTGATTTGCACAAACACCCTCTGGTCAAGACTGGAAGTGTATTTGTACAAGTGAGAATTCATTTGAATTAGATTAATATTGGTATTTTCATTCTAGAAGCATGTTGACTCCAGTTTTTAGTCTACCAAAAAGTAATAGGAGGATTGAGTAAATTGAACATATCAGTGTAGAAAGAGCTGTAAAAGGATGCCTTGGAAAAGTATTTGTGGGGTTTTGATGTGTGATAGGATGAATTGGACTCGATTCAAATAACAAAAATTCGATGCCCTATAGAGAATATATTCTGGTATTGTGAACAGTGGATAGAGGAGTCCATTTTACGGCGAATTATGGGTTTGGTGAATTATAGATTTGAAGGGGAGGCTTTTAGGCTTTGGCGGAACAAAACTTAAATCCAAAGATGTATGTAAACTTACTGTAAATTCACACTGAATTTGCCCCCACAGAAGGGACAGCATAGACTGCACAGCAATTTTGACCAAGACACTAGGCATCACTGGTCCTTGACTGTGTTTTCTCCTTGACACCCTTATGCCTTGTGCCAAGGTTCTTGTTTCTGTAGTTGGTTAGACTCTATGAATTGTCGGCAAGCTTATACTTTTGCATTCTCTTTGTAGGGAAAAGCAAGTTCAATGGTCGCAGCAGCCCTTGGTCCCAAACCAGGATGGCAGGTCAGTTTCAGTGATTCGATTACTTGAACGTTATAATTTGTATTTGAATTCTCTCTATTTAACTGTACATGTATCGTTCTGTAAGGTAAAGGGATGTGTTTCAGGACTCTTGAGTATTATGTTATCTCATTATGTTTTTTTTTCTTCTTTTCTGAAACAAATGTGATTATGAATTCAGCATAACAAGGACCAAGTAATACACTTGCGTATCAATTCTCCCCACATGAGAAATGA
The DNA here is from genome assembly GCA_002752925.1 of Viola pubescens var. scabriuscula. Classification (NCBI taxonomy): domain Eukaryota; kingdom Viridiplantae; phylum Streptophyta; class Magnoliopsida; order Malpighiales; family Violaceae; genus Viola; species Viola pubescens. The sequence goes on from NBIL01140798.1 coordinate 2,429, forward strand.
TGCGGAAATAAAAACCTATTGGTGAAGGGAAATTGAAACACGTAATAACTTCGCATGTCTGATGCTTTTGCCCTGTTTTTGGCTGTGCCCTTTGTATAGCTTGCAGAGTTTATCTTTTAGCAGTTGTTTACCCTTGCTCCTGTGGTCAATGTCATATGTAGGTTCTTGACGCATGTTCAGCTCCAGGAAACAAAACCGTCCACCTTGCTGCGCTTACGAGAGGGAAGGGAAAGATCATTGCGTGTGAACTGAATAAGGATAGGATTAAGCGTTTAGAAGAGACTGTCCAGCTCTCTGGTGCCACAAGTATCCTTTCTTGTTTTGCCTCCTATGTTGAACTGAATCTTCTTGTGTTTTATCACATTTTCAATTAAGCTAAATTTCTCTCTTATGTGGGTTGAAAGGCGATCCAATTTCTGATGGTTTTTCCTTTACACAGTCCTTGATGCTCCCTTTGTTTGTACTGTTTGAAATGCCTTCACCCCCACTCCTAGATTCATTTAATTTAACATGTTATACTGGTTAGCCTTGACCTGGATGCAGACATTGAAGTTCTGCATGGTGATTTCTTAAGCTTAGACCCAAATGATCCTTCCTTATCCAAGGTAAAAGGATTGCTAATTAGTTTATCCTTTTTAGGTTTGGAGCATTTTATCTTCTTTTGCTACAAGTAAATTTGTTATTGCAGGTCCGTGCGATTCTCTTAGATCCCTCTTGCTCTGGATCTGGGACTGCTGCTCAGAGATTAGATCATTTGCTTCCATCTCATGCCACAGCAAATGATACCGAGATGGAACGATTGAGCAAGCTCTCAGCTTTCCAAAAGAAGGCTCTGGCTCATGCATTATCTTGTACGTTATACCGTTTTCTAAGAATTCTTCCATGATTCAACAATTGCAATTCATATTTTTCCCTCTTGGTTTTGTGGTCCTCTTGAAATGTTCTAATCCTGAAGAATTTGTATATGCATGCTATCGCAGTCCCCGCTGTTGAAAAAGTTGTTTACAGCACATGCTCCATCAATCAAACAGAGAACGAAGATGTTGTCTCTTCTGTTCTGCCTCTAGCTGCATCCCTCGGTTTTCAGCTGGCAACACCCTTCCCCCAATGGAGTCGCCGGGGTTTCCCGGTGGTTGAAGGCGGTAAGTGCCACCACATTTCTGTCAATGAATAACAACATCTGTTACAAAATAGGATTTACAAGTATCTAAACAACACTTCTCGTTCTTTTGCAGCTGAGCATCTGCTTCGAACAGATCCAATTGAGGACAAAGAAGGTTTCTTCATCACACTTTTCATTAAGAAAGACAGTAATGAAAATTCGGAGCTAACCGCAGATACAGACTCCCCTGAACGTGGTCCAACTGAGATGCAATGCGAAAGCTGCAGTTGTTGCAGCAAGAAGACAATCTTAATGCCTGTACTTTTCCGCGGTGCGTTCAAAACATTGCCTTTTGTTACATTTCAGAGCAAATTTTGTTAGTCAGTCATTTTCTTTGTTAGTCATTGCAAGAATCGAATTTGAGGATTCTACGCTTTTTAAAATAGTAAAATTTTGGCTTTTATTGATCACTAGTAGCAAGCATAACACCAAAAACATCACAAGCATTCCCCACGACACCATCACAGAACAAACAAAAGGAAAATCCCAAACCCAAGATAACAGCACTCGAAAAACCCGAAAAACAAACACAACCAAGCTCTAAAACTCCTTAGGCGATCTTCACTTCAATGGTCTTCGGCTTCTTTGGCTCTGGTGGTGGCAATTTCTGGACAGTGACAGTCAAAACCCCATCTTGGCAAACAGCAGAGATGGCCTCAGTATTAGCATTCTCAGGCAGAACAAACTTCCTCATAAATTTCCCAACCCTCCTCTCCATTCTCACATACTTGGCTCCTTCTTTCTCCTCTTCTCGCTTCCTCTCGCCGCTGATCACCAGCACATTGTCCTCCACCTGCACCTTGATGTCCCCTGACTTCAACCCAGGCATGTCGATGATGAAAGCATAAGCATTGGGGTACTCCTTCACGTCCGCTGGAGTCGACGCCATCGCCTTCGCATCGCGCACATAGGTGCGGGTCGGAGCATGGGAGGACTTCTCTGGCGCGTCATTGTCGGCCAGGTCGTGCAGGACAGGGAGGAAGTCGAGTGGGGAGTAGGGTTGGTCGAGACCCAAAATTCTGAAACTCATTTTTTCTTGATTTCTTTGGATGGGAGACCGCAGAAGATGTGTTTTTTTCTTATTGACTGACGATTTAGATGCTCGGATTTTTTTTTTTTGAATGAGGGGAGGAAGGAGATTGGTATTTATAGGGTGAGGGGAAGGAAAATTCTGGAAGAAGAGAGGAGTGTTATGGAGCTTTCCAGGAGATTCTGTTATGTTCTTTAGAAGTTGTCTCCGATTGGTCTAGAAAGTTATGGAAGAATGCCACGTAAGATTGCTAAACACGAGCCTTTCACCTGGCGCGGCCCAAACAAGGTAATAAATAAAAACTTCAATCCGGTTCGGGTTCTTTTAGTTGTTCAATTTTACTTTTTTACTTTTTTAGTTGTTGATTTTTTATTTATAATATTATTAATTGGTAATTTATAATTATTTTTTTCTTTTTTATAAATTATTCAACTCAATCAATTTAAAAATATTAATTTTAGATTGGTCAATAGTAATTATTGAAGTATATTTGTGATCGAAATTAATATTTATCTTAACACGTATAATTATTATGTCATGGATAATTTTTTAAATAAATAAAAAGTAGTACTATTATATAGAGTTTAATTATAAACAGCCCCAACCATATTGTACACCCAAAAAAAGAACCAAACCGTTACACCTTAACAAGCGAAACAAAAGCTCAAAAGAGTCAAAACCCACTACATCTTAATTGACTTTCTGATCACACAACGTTGACTTCGATGGTGTGGGGCCTTTTGGGTTCCTCCGGCGCTTTCTTCTCCACCGTCACAGTCAAAACCCCATCTTGATAAACCGCCGATATGCTCTCTTTGTTGGCGTTTTCCGGCAGGGAAAAACTCTGCAGATACTTGCCCAACCTCCTCCCCATCTTGAGATACCTAACCCCTTGATCCCTCTCTCTTTCCCTCTTCCTCTCAAGTCTCATCACTCACGACCAGCGTGTTCCGATCTTCCACCGCAACTTTTATCTGCTCCTTCTTCAGCCCCGGCATGTCTAGCACGTACACATACGCGTTCGGGAGCTCTTTCGCGTCCGCCGGTGTAGCGGCCATCGCCCTGGCTTCCCTCACGAAGGCGCGTGGTGGGCCTGGAGTTGGGATGATGCTTCGGTGTCTTCGGTCAGGTCCAGGTCCATCACCTCGTGGAGGAGGTTGATTAAAGATGGGTCCAGGCCCATGTTGCCCAACGCTGATGCCATTTTTTTGTGTGAAATTGGAATGTGATGAACGTGTTTTGATTTGGAGAAGATGGGAGGAATTATGGATTTGGGATTAGCTTTATATGGTGGGGGATTTGGGAGGGATTTCGACTGTGATCCAGAGAATAATGGAATGGGACAATACTTTTGAGTCATCAAATTTGTAGTGACTTGCTTGATTTCCACGTGGCCATGCAATTATGTTGACGTGGCGACCGCAGTCTCTAAAGTTTCTGTGCCCTTTTACAAGGCCACGTGGCCATGCAATGGAATTGAACAGGGACAATTCTTTTTGAGTCATCAAACAAATAAAGCTGATTTTGTCTTTCGGGTCATCATGGGTTCGGGTTCTATTTGCGTTGCATGCTTTTGCCCGAGCGCGCAGGTGGGTTGCTGTTTTGTTATTTGGCTTCGTCACATTGCATTTATTTATGTTTATGATTGAAACATTTTGATTTGCGGTAGGTCATCTACCAATTTCCTGACCTGTTTACTTTTTCAAGCTGTTCACATTGATTTAGAGACACAGTATGCAATGACGCAATCGTAGCCTATGCAATTCTAGTTTTAAAATGTCGTTATGCAGGAAATCTCATTGCTGAAAAACATAAAAGATAGGGTGACTATATATCTGTCAACATCCCAAAAAGAATTTTCTGTATTCATCTCTATGAAATTAAACTAGCTTTTTGTGATTGGTAAGCAATCTCCCTCCTTTTTACCAGGTCCAGGAGGGAAGGTGTTAAGCTTATTTTGTATCTTGTTTTATTAATAGGGGATTCCTTTCATTCCAAGGAATTGTTAGGATTTGGTAAAGTCCTGTCTGTTAGTCAACCGTGTCTAATTTTATAGTTCTCTTGGTTAAAGGAGAACTGGCCTGAAAGCAAAATGATCCAATGCATTTTCTTATCTTTACTACTACGAATGTTTGATAGCTCAGTTTCACAGGAGTCTAGGGATATATTTATAATAGGACTCTGCACCCGAAGTAGATACAAGCAATTGTTATTTGTTCTCAGCTACCGCCCAACCCCCCATCCCCAGTGGAAGAAAAGAAAGAGAGGTTAACAATGCCAGGTATTAGCCACAAAAATGAGCTGTGCTATAACACACAGCACGTGACCAAGAAGAAATTAATGGAAGAAGAGACTCACAGAGAGCTTCATGAGGCTGCACTGCAGGGGAATGCAGCTTCCTTGCTTAAATTGCTTGAAGTGGATTCACTTGTTATTGAGAGGTGTGCTGCAGGTTGCTTTGGGCAGATGCCTTTGCATATTGCCGCCATGCTTGGACACTTAGAGTTCACAACAGCAATCTTGGATCAAAAGCCCGAGTTAGCTAAACAGCTGGATTCTCGTAGATGGTCCCCGCTCCACTTGGCATCAGCAAACGGGCACCTGCAAGTAGTAAAAGCACTGCTATTGGTGGATTCTGACATGTGCTTTGCTCAAGATCCAGATGGATGGAGCCCTCTTCATGTTGCAGTCATCAAAGACCGAGTCGAGGTCTTGAAAGAGTTGGTTCTAGCAAAACCTGAGGCAGTTTTGGTTCCCGGGGAAGGGGGTGAAACCCTTCTGCATCTCTGTGTTAAGCAGTCCCACCTGAATGCTTTGAAGTTCTTGGTGGAGTTTGTTAATGGCATGAACTATGGAGTTCTGAATTCAAAGGACAACGATGGCTTAACCGTTCTGCACTTGGCCGTGGCAAAGAGACAAGTTGAGGTAGTTGATGTTTCTGTTTTCCCTTGTTTATATGCTTTGATGATTTCTTCTTGTTGTTGCTCAATACAACTCTGCCTGCCATTTTCAGATTGTAAATTTTCTGCTTGCGAAAGCTTCAATAGAAGTAAATGCCCTCAATGCCAATGGCTCCACAGCATTAGATATTTCTTTAGCACAATGTCAAAGAAAGGCAAAAGATATAAACATTCAGGATTCACTTCTCCAAGCTGGAGCTATAAGTGTGAAGTATGCATTTTCAACAGGGTGCAAGCTGGAGGCAGGTAACACCAGGGACTCATCTTCTACTTTTGGTGTTCATATCAGAACATTGCGTAATTCTCGAGTGAAGAATTCAAAGAAACATCATAAGAGGAAGAACAATAACTGGTTGGAAAACAAGCGCAATGTGTTAATGGTTGTAGCATCCTTAATTGCAACCATGGCATTCCAAGCAGGCATTAATCCTCCCGGTGGTACTTGGCAAGGAGATCAGCATGATTCAATATCAGGCCGGTTACATGAAGCTGGTCGTTCTGTAATGGCCGATATGAGTCCAAGAAGTTATACTTTCTTTACGACCTTCAGCACTGCCAGTTTTCTATCATCTCTTAGCGTGATTCTAATTCTGATTAGTGGTCTACCTATACGGCGGAGGTCTTCTGTGTGGTTGCTGATGATAATCATGTGGATTGCAGTTATATCAGCAATGTTTGCTTACATGTCTTCCTTATACATGTTGTCTACACGCCAGTGCATGTTTCTCGGCATGAAAATCACTATGAATTTTATGTACGGAGCGATTGCCATTCTTATCGCTGGGCACTTCATCCGTCTTAGGGTAAAGATCATCACGTTTGTGAGGAAGCTTGTGAAAAAAAGATGTTGTGCCGAGTCAAGGTTGTCAGAGGTAACATGTTTCCCCATTGTTTACCACAATCCTTTGTTTTTTCTTTCCCCTTTGAATGAAAAGCTTGAAATGGCATCAGCTAGTACAAGGTTTGAGACAAAGGTGGGAGCTAGCCCTATTTAGCTTGATGTTGAAATTAAAATTTCCATTGTCTATGTATCTAACTTATTTGCAAGAAATCTTCTGCTATAGTCATCCAGTTTTGATCATATTTTTGGGTCAAACTTTGTTGAAACTGCTCGATTATTATGAATTATAGTAGCTTTTTCAATAAAATTCTTAGACAGCCGGCGCAGTGAAGAATTTTCTCCTGCCTAAAAGAAAATCAACTCTTTTTTTTTAATCCAACTTAAAATAATAACAAAGTCCAAGGAAGTGAACTGAAAATTCAATACGCAAGGAGTAGTAAATTTTAAGATCAACCTCTAGCATAATGGTAAAGAAGATGGTCAATGATTTTCTTACTTGCATGCGGGTGATTAGGCAAACAACTAAAGCATGGAGAAGACAAAGCGGTTTTGGTCGAAAATGGTGGAAAAGTTTCAATCCTGGAGAGTTGAAAGTTTGATTTTGGCAGGCAGCGTAATGAAAGATGATGCTGGAACAGGCCATAATTGAGGTTGCCGGTGGTTGGCCACTTCGTCTCGTGCATATTTTACCGGTGTGAAATGACTGGTCGTTGTCAGATCCAAGGTTGATCGGGTTCTTCCATCGCGCATTTCACCAGGTGGCTTCTAGGTGAGCTAGTTCAATTCAACTTCTTATGTCATTTGAATTTTAATTTTCCGTTCGTATGCAATCTATCAATTTCCTGACCAGTTCTTTGTTGAAACAGTCTACATTGAACTAGACTCATTCTGTGGTTTTCTATTTGTTTGGAGCAATTAAGTCCTGTAGTCTAGTCTAGCAAATATTCTGGAGTTTTTTGTGTTATTTCTCTACATCCCATTGATGAGACTTTCCAGTATTCTTCCACAAGTTCATTGGATCTTCTTACTTTAACTGCTGAGGAATCCTGAGAGGTTTCTCCCTTTTTAATTCCACCGTAAGTCTTAAGATTGAGACTTAACAAAAACAATAATGCTGGTCTGCAGACAAAGTGACGTAGGTGCTAATCTTCTGCAGAATTGTTAAATCCTATTTTTCAGAATTTACCTACTCTTTCTACATCACAAAGTCAACATCAAATATTGGTCAGTGGCCAAGCGACAAGTGTTATCTTCACTCTTTTGCATGTTCGCGCACACAACATTCCCCATAAAGCTTAAGAATGCCTAGTCTTTACCACAGAGATGGACCAGCAGTAACACACAGTCATTGAACATGAAGAGATTAATGGAAAGAAATCATAGAAAGCTTCATAAGGCTGCATTGGATGGGAATGCAACATCCTTGCTGAAATTGCTTGAAGAGGATGCACTTGTTGTTGAGAGATGTGTTGCAGGTTGCTTTGCAGAGCCAGAGACACCTTTGCACATAGCAGCCATGCTTGGACACTCAGAGTTCACAACTGTAATTATGGATCAAAAGCCCGAGTTAGCTAAACAACTGGATTCTCGTAGATTGTCCCCGCTCCACTTGGCATCAGCAAACGGGCACCAGCAAGTAGTAAAAGCACTGCTACTGGTGGATCCTGATATGTGCTTTGCTCAAGATCCAGATGGCTGGAGCCCACTTCATGTTGCAGTAATCAAAGGCCGAGTTGAGGTCTTGAAAGAGTTGGCTCTAGCAAAACCCGAGGCAGTATTGGTCCCTGGGGAAGGCGGGGAAACCCTTCTGCATCTCTGTGTTGAGTACTCCCATCTGGATGCATTGAACTTCTTGGTGGAGTTTGTTAATGACATGGACTATGGAGTTTTGAATTCAAAGGATGACGATGGCTTAACCATTCTGCACTTGGCTGTGGCCAACAGAGAAGTTGAGGTATTTGATTGTTCTGTTTCCCCTTGTTTATATGCTTTGATGATTTCTTCTTGTTGCTCACTACAACTCTGCCTGACGTTTTCAGATTGTAAATTTTCTGCTGGCGAAAACTTCAATAGAAGTAAATGCCCTCAATGCAATTGGCTCCACAGCTTTAGATATTTCTTTAGCACAAGGTCAAAGAAAGGCAAAAGATATAAACATTCAGGATTCACTTCTCCAAGCTGGAGCTATAAGTGTGAAGTATGCATTTTCAACAGGGTGCAAGCTGGAGGCAGGTAACACCAGGGACTCATCTTCTACTTTTGGTGTTCATATGAGAACATTGCATAATTCTCGAGTGAAGAATTCAAAGAAACATCATAAGAGGAAGAACAATAACTGGTTGGAAAACAAGCTCAATGCGTTAATGGTTGTAGCATCCTTAATTGCAACCATGGCATTCCAAGCAGGCATTAATCCTCCTGGAGGTACCTGGCAAGGGGATCAGCAAGATCAAGTATCAGGCCGGTTATTCGAAGCTGGTCATTCTGTAATGGCAGATAAGAGTCCAAGAGCTTATACTTCCTTTATGACCTTCAACACTGCCAGTTTTATATCATCCCTTAACGTGATTCTAATTCTGATTAGTGGCCTACCTATACGGCGGAGGTCCTCTGTGTGGTTGCTGATGATAATCATGTGGATTGCAGTTATATCAGCAATGTTGGCTTACACAACTTCATTATACTCCTTGTCAAAAAGTCACGGCGTCTCTCTCATTATGAAACTCATCGTCATTAACGGGTTTTATGGAGCGATTGCCATTCTTGTTGCTGGGCACTTCATCCGTCTTAGGGTCAAGATTATCAAGTTTGCAAAGAAATTGGTGAAAAAGGATGCATCTCCACATTCTGGTGTGCCGAGACAAGGTTGCCAGACTGTGTAAAGACCATTCAACGGTCCAAGTTCTAGAGTTTGTCACTAATGCCATACTTCGAAATAAGTGATGAATGTCAACTTCCCATTGATGAGACTCGGTCCATCTTATAGTTGATAAACCATTCCTTGACCAGAAGAAAAGGAATTCAACTTTTTGGTTGATTTTGTTTTCTTAATAGTTGATAGTCCAATTGAATTCTTGGGATTAAATGGAACTGTTCTTGCCACAACGTCATTTAAAAAATTGGAAAAAAATTACCAAAAGATTTAAAACCAATTTCTTCATTATAGTAATCATATTTGTTACAATTTCTTCCAAATCTTTATATTGTCCCATTTTTTTAACAACGGGAAAGATAATTTGAAACTGAAAAGGATATGATATATGCCACTATGTAATGTTGATTTTTTTTAAATATAAATCAACCTGTATTGGAATCTTTGATTAGGCTGCCAGGCAGAGTCAGACTTTCTACATCCTTTACAAATCGGAAGTCTCCACCATTTTTCAGCAAAGAGGCTTCATCTTCTCCATATCTTTTGCTCTTCCCCTACAAATCTTTAGTCATCTAAATCTTCACCATTTTGCGAAAGGAAGAGCCTTTATAAATTTTAAAACTTAAAATTAACTCCAAATTTCTCCTTTTCTTTTAATGTTTTTATAAGGACTGTTTTGTAAAGGTGCAAGTGAGAAGCAGCGTAATCAAGGATTCAGATGGGTGTTTGTTCATCGTCCGCTTCAAAGCTCATAAGCTTATTCTCCTTGGGTTCTAGTCGTGATCTCATGGTGTTTGCTGTTATTCCTCAATGGGTTTTGCTTGATTTTCTCTTTCGAACCATGGGAGCCTCTTTTTTATGCTTTTCCCCGAGGTCTGGAGAAAGCTGCAATCAATAGCGATAGTTAGCTCTCGGTCTTCCGGTTGAAAAACAAAGAGCTATAGTCATAGTGATCCTCCTATTCAACTACTTCGACGTCGGGCCATGACACGAAATGTAGTAACTGCATCCAATCTCCAGTTGATCTATTCAGGAATCCCCGGATCTACCTGATCGGATTAACCAACCAAAGTTAGCTTCAGTCATTATATAGTAAACAGAAGCAGGTTAGAGCATCGCATTTGCAATGCGATGGTCATCGGTTCGACTCCGATAGCTGGCTTTTCTCTGGTTACTAAGATGTTTCAGTTCATCAGGTTGTCAATTGGCAAGAGGTCAACGATTACGTGAGTTGCTCAAACAATCTCAATCAGCTCCTTTTACATAAGATTCTATAGGATCTCCCCCCTTCAAAATCGGAGTTAATATAGGTAAAAAGGCGCCACTTTTCTTGAACAACTTGGGGTCGGCCCCCCTTTCGCACTATACCTGTTTACTTTTTCAAGCTGTCCCCATCTTGATTCTGATGCGGCGATCGTAGACTATGAATATTGCTATACATATTTAGAAATGTAATGATGCAACCATCATTTAATATAGGGTGAATGTGCATTGGTCAACATCCCAAAATGACTGTTATGTATTCGTCTCCCCAAGTTGAAGTGTTTGAAGAAATCAAACTAGCTTTCTATAATCGGTAACCAATCTCCTCTTTGACCAGAAGGGAAGTAGTTAAGCTTATTGGTTAAGCTTGTTTTATTGATAGGTGATGCCTTTAATCTCATCGAGTTGTTGGGATTTAGTTTGACAGCTCGTCTCTAAGTCAACTGTTTTGTTGCTTATTGTGTTAGATTGCTCAGTTTCTCCTTGTTTAATTCTATAGCGGTCTTCACATGTATCTATGCTGGGAGTCTCCGCAGCCAAAGTTGATCCAATAAATCATCCCCCTCCCCCACCAAGGAAAATATTAGGAGAGGTTAAAAATGCAAAGTTTTGGCTACATGAACGAGCGGTGCTGCAACTCACAGCAGTTGACCATAAAGATAATAATGGAAGAAGAGATCCACAGAGAGCTTCATGAGGCTGCACTGGAAGGGAATGCAACTTCCTTGCTGAAATTGCTTGAAGTAGATGCTCTTGCTATTGAGAGGTGTGCTGCAGGTTGCTATGCAGAGACGCCTTTGCACACAGCCGCCATGCTGGGACACTTCAAGTTTGCAAAAGTAATCTTGGATCAAAAGCCTGAGTTAGCTAAAGTGCTTGATTTTCGTAGATGGTCTCCGCTCCACCTGGCATCAGCAAATGGGCACCTTCAAGTAGTAAAAGCGCTGTTATTGGTGGATACTGACATGTGCTTTGCTAAAGATCGAGATGGCTGGAGCCCTCTTCATGTTGCTGTAATCAGAGGCCGAGTTGAGATCTTGAAAGAGTTGGTTCTAGCGAAACCTGAGGCAGTTTTGCTCAGGGGGGGAAGGGGTGAAACCCTATTGCATCTCTGTGTTAAGCACTGCCAATTGGATGCGTTGAATTTGTTGGTGGAAGTAGTTAATGACATTGACAATGGATTTGTGAATTCAAAGAACGAAGATGGATTAACCATCCTGCACTTGGCAGTAGCCAAGAGAGAAGTCGAGGTAGTTGATTGTTCTGTTTTACCTTGTTTATATGCTTATATGATTTCTTGTAATTTGCTCGTAACAACTCTGCCTGACATTTTCAGATTGTAAATTTTCTCCTTGCAAAAACTTCAATAGAAGTAAATGCGGAAGATATAGACATACATAATTCACTTCATCAAGTTGGAGCTGTAAGTTTGAAGGATACATTTTCAACAGGGTGCAAACTGGTTAATGCCAAGAACGCATCTTCCACTTCCGGTATTCATATCAGAACATTGCGTGATTCTCGAGTGAAGAACTCTAAGAAACATCACAAGCAGAAGGACAATAAGTGGCTGGGAAAGAAGCGTAATACATTAATGGTTGTAGCATCCTTAATTGCAACCATGGCATTCCAAGCAGGCACTAATCCTCCTGGAGGTACCTGGCAAGGGGATCAGCGAGATCAGGTATCAGGCCGGTTATACGAAGCTGGTCATTCCGTAATGGCAGATAAGGATCCAAGAACTTATACTTCCTTTATGACCTTCAACACTGCCAGTTTTATATCATCTTTTAGCGTGATTCTAATTCTGATTAGTGGCCTACCTATACGGCGGAGGTCCTCTGTGTGGTTGCTGATGATAATCATGTGGATTGCAGTTATATCAGCAATGTTGGCTTACACAACTTCATTATACTCCTTGTCAAAAAATCGCGGCGTCTCTCTCATTACGAGAATCATCATCATTAACGGGTTTTATGGAGCGATTGCCGTTCTTGTTGCTGGGCACTTCATCCGTCTTAGGGTCAAGATTATCAAGTTTGCAAAGAAATTCGTGAAAAAGGATGCATCTCCACATTCTGGTGTGCCGAGTCAAGGTTGCCAGACTGTGTAAAGACCATTCAACGGTCCAAGTTCTAGAGTTTGTCACTAATGCCATACTTCGAAATAATGTAATAATGTCAACTTCCCATTGATGAGACTCAGTCCATCTGTCAGTAAGTGTGAGTGTATTACTCAGTGCAAGCTAAGCTAAGCTAATACTCCCTCCAGCCCATTATAATTGACGCTTCAAGGCTTAAAACAGGCGAAGCTAATTAATTGACGCGATCCAAGGGAAAGAGAGTGGGAGCCGTTTGATAAAGTTTGAAAAATGAAAGTCATCAAGATCAACGGTCCAGATAAATAGCAAAGTGTGCATGTCAGTGGAAAAAATCAGATGTCAGTGTGCAAAAAAAACCATTTTTCTCCTCACCGCCTCTGTCCGCAAAAAATACTTGCTCTATCGTTGTTTCTTGTTATCACCGCCACCACAGAAAGGAGCGAAATGACGTTTCGAGTCGGGATCAGGTAGAACGGCGTCATTCCGACCATCCATGCTCCTCCACGCGCCGATAAAGTCCGGACGCTGCTTGCCACGGGCCGGCGCGTCCGGTCACCGATGAGGCCGTCTCGATCAGCATTCTGTTCGCCTCGTCATTTCCGACAAGAATCTATAGTCGCCTTCGTGATCATTTCGTCCAAACGTGGTTTATTTTGCATTTGAAATTGGCGGAGCAGAGATTAGAATGAGTTCTGCCTTCTGACACGTTCTTTTCCATGTTTTATTTTTCATTTCAAATGTGGCTCTTTAAGTTTTTCGTTTCTCTTTTTTACCCCTACGACGTGACACTGATGCACAAAATGATTTGTCGTTTAAGTGTTTTTTTATTAAAAATAAAGTAAACGGACTGAATTATCAAAAGCGTCAGTTATGTGCCAGCTTTATACAGAGCGTCAGATTTCCATAATTTTGGAAAAAAATGACGGCGCGTCAATTATAATGGGCTGGAGGGAGTACTCAGTCCAACAAACTTTAGTGACGACCCATGGCCCGAAAAATGGGCAAAAAGGAAAGGCGGGCCATGCATTCTCGTTGTCACTAATCGGCCCAGAGCAAGAAGAAAGCCCCAGATATGTTTAAAAAATCTTGTAATAAAACCCAACAATATCCAAGGAATCAAGCACACATTGGGTTCCAATGTCACTCTTAGAATATGCAAATTTTTACTATGGTAAAAAAAGCTCTTCTTATTGAATATTAATTTCATAGATAGATTTGAGTATACTTGTCGATCACATTACCAATAAAATAATTCATCTATGTTAAAAAAGTATTAACTTGATTAATTTTGAACTTTCAAGACCCTAATAACGAAAGGTTTGTTTTAGTTTAATAATTAACAATAAGTAATACTATTAATGGTGACATAAAAGAAAAATAACTTAAACGAAGTTAAACCGGAGACTTGATAGTCCCATAAGTTAAACCCTAGTCACTAAAACCATTACTAATGGTATGATTTCATTAAAAACCTTGAAAGTATTGATTATTTTAACCTTGACTAATCGGCCCAATAGAAAAGCAACAGCTAGATGCAAGCCCAACCCAGAAAAGAGCAGTGTCATGGTCGATGCACAAATTGCCCACAGAGTTAATCGAACAGACAACAAGGAAATCAGCGGCAATCATGAAAATTGGCCTTAATTAACCTTTGAAGATTAGCCACTCTTAAATTAATCAACCTTTAAACAGGCTTCTAACATGTTTAGGCACTCACTTTACAAAAAGCACACTCAGCATCTTGAACTCTCCTCGAAATGATAACTGACACGTGTCCACCCTCCTCGGTCCTCGAAAACCCTCCCCTCAATCCCATAACCTTTGTCCTCCCTTGCTTTCCTCCATCTCTCCATTCACGATTCTTCCCTTCTTTTAACACACAACAATCCGTTTTGCGTTCTGTGAAATTACCCACTTTTTGCCTTTTGAGCTCCTCTTTGTTGTGACCAAAGTTGGGTTCTTTTTTACTGTTAGTGTTTGATATTTTCGCCAGAGATGAATTTGTCAAGGTTTTGAAGATGAGGGATTGTGTTCTTTGCTTCTCTGGTAAGAATTAGCATCAACACTGATTTGGGTTTTCTTTGTTGTGACCTGTTTTTATATGGTGATCCACGTCAGGTCTCAAATCTGGCTTCGTAGAAGGAAAAAAGAGGAACCCAACTGAGAAAGTTACTAACTTTAACCATTTTTTTCTTGCTTCAGTACTTACTGTCACTGTTTCATTTCCATTTTCTCTAAAGATTTGAGCTTTTGTTACTCTAGTGGATAGTTTGTTGAGTTTAAGCTACATGTCACTGCTAGCAGAGTAGATAGGGGAGAAGGGTTTTTTTAATTGGGTGATTGGTTTCAAATCAAAGTGGCTAAAATGAGTTTGAGTACGGCCGATGACAATTCGGCTCCAGAGATTCATATACCAGCGGATATAGATTGGCATATGCTTGATAAATCAAAGTTTTTTGTCCTTGGAGCTGCTCTATTTTCAGGTGTGTCGTCTGTGCTTTACCCTGTTGTTGTTTTAAAGACTAGGCTTCAGGTTTCGTCTGCCCCAATTTCATCAGTCAGGTTGTCATATTCGATCATGAATCATGAAGGTATTAGAGGTTTTTATAGGGGTTTTGGCACTTCTTTGATGGGTACAATCCCGGCTCGAGCACTTTACATGACAGCACTTGAGGTTACTAAGAGTAATGTTGGGACCGCAACTGTTAGATTAGGATTTTCTGATACTACAGCAACCGCTATAGCTAATGCTGCTGCTGGTCTGAGTTCAGCTATGGCTGCACAGCTGGTTTGGACTCCAATTGATGTGGTAAGCCAAAGGCTTATGGTTCAAGACTTCAAGAGCAGCAACAGCCAGAGCTGCAAGAATGGTATCTCTGGTTCGTATTCTTGTAGGTATAGGAATGGAATTGACGCGTTTAGGAAGATTTTGTATGCGGATGGTCCAAAGGGATTATATAGAGGATTTGGGGTATCAATACTGACTTATGCGCCATCTAATGCTGTTTGGTGGGCATCTTACTCTGTAGCGCAGAAGCTAGTTTGGGGTGGCATTGGTTGCTACTCAAACAAGAAGGATGAGAGTAATACTGTGGTGAATGGTGGTTACAGGCCTAGTTCACACGCAATGGTGGGAGTGCAAGGCTTATGTGCAGCCATGGCGAGTGGGGTCTCGGCTATCATTACCATGCCACTTGACACAATCAAGACAAGGTTGCAGGTTTTGGATGTGGAGGAACATGGAAGAGTAAGCCCATTAACATTTATGCAAACTGTCAACAATTTGAGGAAGGAAGGAGGATTTGCAGCTTGTTACAGAGGATTAGGGCCAAGGTGGCTCTCCATGTCAATGTCTGCAACAACCATGATCACTACTTATGAGTTCTTGAAAAAGTTGTCGGCCAAGAACCAAGAAAGCTTCTCTCACTAGAAATCTTTCCAATTTTCTTCCGCTGCTGTCTAAATTAGTCTGCTTGCCAAGAATAGTACTTAGCATTGTATATTCTCTTCCTTTTTGTCTCTGTCAAATTGCAAATGGATGTAAATTTGTATAGCAGTAACAAGGCTCTGCCTTTTTTCACTCCGTCTAGTTGTTCTTGTAAATTCTCTCTTTCCTTTCTCTTTCTTTTTGCAAGCTACTGTTTCAGCGTATTTCAGTCTCTTTTGTGAATTTGAAGTCTCAAACATGGACATAGCAAAGTTGTTTCTGTTGGGGAAATATGCCCATATTATGTTACCTGATGGTGACAGAAACCTACACTACTACTCATCTTTGCATGCATTAGGAGACGTTGATCTTTACCCATAATCAAACATGACTAAACATGAAAATGTGTTTTTGTATTTTACCATTTAGAGAGAGATATGGTCACATGGGTACATCTAATCCTACACAAACTGTCAAATTGCAAAAAGAAACTTCATCATCTATAGCTAACAAATTGACAGCAGCCAAGAAGAGTCTGATGATTGAAAGTTTTAGTAAAAGAATGCTTTTAAACTATCCTTGAACTAGGTTTTTTTAAATGGAAGATGTCGGATATGGCTTGGAGTCTTGGACCCTCGATACTTTGTAACTAACGAAAAGATACAGGAAAAGGTAGGCTGTAGGTAAAGGTAGCTGCTCTCGTTATTTTTTATAATATATTTTGTTAATACAGCAAAGATATTCTTCAACTAGAAATTGACATTAACCTTTCAAGTGTAACTAAACACTGTATAAAAAGATAGTGATTTTTCTATGCAGAGCTTAATTGATAATCTAACGGGACTAATCTCGTGTCTAGGAAGATTGGAGAAAAAAAGGTTATTTAGGTCCATTGATTAAGATGAAGAATTCAAATAGATTTTTGAGAGAAGAATATGAATTAGCTAAGCTTTGGTGGATTGGAGACAAAAACCAAAAGGGGTGAGAATGGTAACGGCTCAATGACAAGTCTATTTTAGTAGTATAACAATTTTCTGGAGATATGAGTCATGTGTGAGTGAGTATGAAGTTTGGCACTAAACAATGGGCTGATATGGATAAATCCATTTGCCAACTTGAGATTTTTCTATGGACCAATCCACCTTTTGTTACGATCCGTTACCACATGCACATGAGTTCCACTTATCATGCTGTTCTCTGCCTGTACCTGTCCTGTGGAGAGTGGACCTGATGACTCTGCCTCTTAGCACTTGCATACATTTCAAGCCAATTGTGGCAAGAAAAGCTTATGGGTTGCACAATGTGAG
>NBIL01140813.1:0-10246 GCA_002752925.1 Viola pubescens var. scabriuscula
AGAGAGAAGTGTATAGTTAAGCTGCTAGTCGTTTTCATATGTTATTATAAAACTGATATTGTGCATGTTGTAAAATAAAATTTCAATGTCTGTATTCCAAGTGCATCCTTATCAGTTCAATTATTGGAACTTATTATTATTATTTTTATTTTTTAACATTTCTACCTTGTTCCTATCTTCTTACTCTTCCAACCTCTTGCGTTTCTTTTGCTCTTTTGTTTTAAAAATATTTCATTCGAGCATTGATCGTATTCTTAAAAACGAACGACGATCAATGCTCGTATTATTAAACTTATTACTAGTATTCTTCGAATTAATAATAAAAATCACGACTAGTGATGTCGAGATTCTTTTGGGGGTAACTAAAGATTGCTTATAGAGTAGAAAATGGATATCAAAAGGATGGGAATAGAGAATGGAAGACTCCCGGCCAGACAATTTCTGTTTAGCTACGAAAAAATCGGCACAAATGTTTGCTTGAGGGATGAGAATTGGATAGCTTTCATCAATTTTTTAATATTATCTTTAATAATCGTGGCAATATTAGGTGCAGGGATCCCATTAAATTAACAATGAATGGGCCGACAAAGGGAGAGAGAAAGGAGAATCACTAGGTCGATTATTAAGACAGTTTGTCCATCGTTAATTCAAGTCTAAAATTTAAGTTTAGAGAATGAAATAAAATTCGTTGAAAAAGTAATAATTCGAGTAGTATTACTCTTCTATCCTTTCGGATAGAAAGAAATGAACACAAAGGCAAGGGAGTTGGAAAATTAAAAAGGTGGGACGGAACATGCTGCGTAATCATAATATCCTACATGTAGTTGTAGCCGCTCCATTAGTTGGGTAACCCAATGAGACATGACTATATAGAATACCCGGATCACTGTATACTCACTCATTGTATGATGTATACTCACTCATTGTATATGATTGAGATTTGTTTGGTGGGCTCTGATTATCCTCATTACAACAACAACAAAAGATTTGAATCCGATTCTAATTCTCTATTAATACCTTTGTCATGAGCAAAACAAGCATTAAGATTAAGTTTGCATACTAGTATATATATATATATATATATATATATATATATATACATGCATCTATACATACGCCTGTAACAAGTTGGAAGTAGGGTCAATGAAGAGGAGATAATGCCAAACCAAATGGGACACTGTTTAAAAAGTCATTAAAATATCAAGTAACTGTACGATGCTGGCTTGAACAAGAGACTAAACTTAAATCCACCGGTATACCGATTAACTTTCTCCTTCTAACCTAAGTGACTTTTCACAAAATGTTCCTAAGGCTTTCTATTGAAATGAGAGCCTTGTCATCAACAAAGCTATAAGAAAAGTCTTCAAAAATGAAAAAGAAAGGAAGATATACCTGCATCCGACGATGGCAAAATTGTTTACGAACCGAAGTATTTTTCGAAAAACCAAAAGCAGATGTACCAAAAAGTATTTGAAGAGAAATGAAGCTGTTTGAGCCTTCAGAGTTTGCTGTTGCCACTGCAATAGAACCCGAACTTCTCTTCTCTATCCACTCAATTTCTCCTTCACGGAGGCAATGAAGATTCTGCTGTGGCATGTACATCGCGATCGCAATGCAAAATGCTATATTGCGAAACCAAAAAGAAAAAAACCTGCCAGACTTTACAAATCTCACCGAAGAATATGCATTTTGTTCCAACTTCCAATATTGTCACTATTTACTTTTTTTCTGCACCTTCTTTGCTGAATATAAGATCCCGCCTGGTGATGATTCCCACCCAGTTTCATCGTCATCATCATCACTGTCAACATTGCAAGGAGAGTATCTGTTTTGCTGTGCTCTCCGCTGCAAAAGGAATACATTGTAGTAGTAGCTGACTAAATCTCCCCTTTTCTTGTAACGGAAGTGTTTGACTATCTCATCCCAAAAACACTTATCAAGGGATACAGGGTTTGACCTCACTATAAACTTGAACTTTTCCTGCTCTGCTGCTGTCCACGAAAGTTTAACTTCTTCACCCATCTTGTCAAATTTCCAATGGTGAAAAGCTATACCCAATTCCCGCCTCAATCTCAACTTCCTCTCAGAACAATGAAATCTGACACATTCTATGGATTTTGGCACTACACATCCACACGAGTCTTGCCTTCCTTTACCAATAGGTTCCCTTTCAATAATGAGCCTGCCATCCACCTTCTCCAAAGGCCAAATCCGGGTCCCAACCCACTTTGAGTCACTTTCATAAACTACATCAATCAATTCTGGTACTTCAGCCTGGAAGTCTGGTCCCAAAGGAATTCGCTTATTGGCTGGAAGGTCAAGTACTGAATATTCAGCTGAAGAGTCACCATTGCAACTCCCTTCTGTGCAAGAATCATTTTGAGTGGCTGCGGAAGATGACTGTGAACAAGCTGGCAGTTGGGAGGAAGTTTTTCCAGGATCAAGCTTCTTGACACATTTTGACCTCTCTCTCAACTTATAGGTGGCTCCAACATTATCATCATACATGCATGGATGCATCTTCTGATTTTTCTACAAAGTAGTAATATGCCGTGACTTATACTATGTAATCAAGTGCAAGGAATTTATAGTTCTACACACGTAATGTAAAATGAAGTTCAACATGGAACAGCACCTTGCAACTATTAAACTCATGTTTTTAGCAGAGTATATCAAGTGCAAATTCAAAAGCCATATTAAGCCTTATAAATAACCACAAAGCTTTCCAGTAAAATGGGTGCAAGTTTGATGAATATGATTTTTTGCAAATGAAAGCCAATTCGAGAAAACTTCATCTAGTGACAACAGAAAACACGGGCAACAAAATCAAAGGAAAAAAAACATTACGATAAACTATGAACTGAACTCAGTCAGACCTCAATCAAAACAAGTTTGGCTTAAATTTGTGGATCTATGTTCTCTAAACTCAATTTGATCAGTTTTCCAGACTGGAACATAGAAATGAGCCTTCACACATGGGTGTGCAAAGCAAAGTCAGCATATAAAGTGGGAGACAATGTAAGTCTAGAAACTTGTTAAACGGGTGATGGATATGGATGTGAAATCATATATTTACATCAACACAAATGAATGGATAAAGGCCTAAACAGCTCGAACCAACAATGAAAAGATCAGTAATATAGAATCAAGAACCTAAGAGAGTATGATTTAAATAGACTTTAACAATAAAAGCAGGAAAGAGAGACTTAGTAATGGACAAATACCTGCTGATTGACACCTCTTTTCGAAAACAAAACTTCCCTAGCCGACAAAATCTGCTTCCAGCATTCCTCATTCCCATAAGATTTCCATTTGGCCATCTCTGGTAAGGGAAGGACCACAGGGTCACATGGATTGCTTGCAATGCCATTAATCCAACTAAGCATCCTGCAGATGGACTGCCGTTTCCTTTTACGACTAGCAACAAGTTCCTCCAAAGAGGCTGAATCTAATTCCAGAACATCTTCGTCATCTCCGTGTCTATCATTACGACAATCCTTTGCTCCAACTTCCATCACAACAGTTTTTACCTCATCTTCAATATCCAATTTCTCATTTCTCGTCAATTCTGACAGTAGATTTTTCTTCACACCTTTACATTTCTCCTCTCCCTCAGAAGAATCATCGTCCATTACGCCACTCTTCCCCATGTCATCACCTGATTTCTCAACATCCATAAAGTCAACAACACTCTTTGATGACTCTGCAAACATAGATTCCTCATCTTCAACCTCCCCACCACCTACATTCAACTCTGATTTAAATCTCAGACACTTAGAATCATCCATCTCCGATAAAAACACTTTAAACTTCGCCCCTAACTTGGTCAAAACCCCACCACCATCGGACTCAGTATCATCAACAAGCCTCTCTAACCATTTCTCCAACGCATTCAAATACTTACTATAAACCAGTTTCACAGAAGATGCAATTTTCAAGTCCAAGCCAGACTCTTTCGCCACAAAATCCCACAACCCATTTTTCGTAACAGCATCATATCCCCCATTTTGCCTCACAACCAAGAACAGCTTGAGCAAATCTGCACATTTCCCATCCCCAAGCATCGGAGGAAAAGACCAACAAACACTACCCAACCCACATTTCTCCTTCAATAGCACCTTCAAAATTGTATAAAACCCTTCCGAAACCGACTCAAGGTCTACGCAGAAGCGGGTTAGCTCAACATCATTCGCAACCATGGACCATCCTGCCATCGATTCCGAAATTCAAAAACCCTAAAACAAGTATATACATCACTCACTAAAAAGCAAATATAGCTAACAAAGCATTTTCAAGTATAAAACCTAAGACCCCAAATACAAAACGCGCAAGGATTAAGATTCCAGATTCAGATTTAGAAGGTGTGGGTTAGAGTGAAGAGCAAAAGACATGCTTTTGGCGGGAAGGGAAAAAAACGCTCTCACCTAGGGTTTTTGGTTTTTCCGTCCCGCTCTCTATAGTTTTGCAGAATTTAAATTGAAAGATAAAAGAGGGGCTAGAAATCAAGTTTTGAACAGATGTAGACCCTCCTCCCTGAAAAAAAATAAAAGTTTTTGGAGTGGGTGGTGGTCTGTTTTCTAGGGGTTAAAGAGGAAATAACGAGAGGAAGAGAGACATACCAGAAAAAATGTTTTTTTTTTGTGATGAGCTCCTTTCTTCGAGTCTTCACCCTTTGGCTTTTTTTTTCTCTCTTGTTTCTCTCCTTCCTCTCACTTTCAACTCTCTTTTCTCTCTCTTTCTTGTATGTATTGGATTTTTTAGATTTGGGTTTTTGGGTAAGTTGGGTATTTAGGGTTTCTTTTGATTTGGGTTATGTGGAGTTTTTAAGACTTGGGTTTTTGGGTAAGTTGGGTATTTAGGTTTTTTCTTTTTTTTGGGGATTTGGGTGTGTTTTTTTTGGGGTGAGTTGTGGCTTGGGTTGTGGAGGGGTGTTAATAAGTGAAGTTTCTATTGAGAAGGAGTTCTACCATCTCCCTAGGGTAGGGTTTTGAGAAAAATAGCAACAAGGGTCTTTATTTATAGTGATGTTCATGATTGACTAACCTCGGTTAGTTATTAACTATTGAGTTTGGTTAATGTTGGGTCTAGTTAGTATTGAGTTGTTTATAGAGATTGAATGAGAAATTATTAGATACACCAGAATGTATGTGGTATGATTCATTCACTCTCATCTATTAGAGCAAATTAGGAATCACAGGTCACTAATTCATTTAAAAAAAATAAGTGAAGATTTTATGAGTTGATGAATCGCGTGAACTCTACGTCTAGTATATCTAGTAAAACATCAGATTGAGGGTGTTTTAGGAAATAGAAAAATAATTGGGACATCTGGTTGCTTGCTTTGTTAGCCATTGATATTGCTAGAATGTTATTTATTTTTATACAAGAGATTTTTTTAAATAATTTTATATACCCATCATATCAATATTCATTTGACATGTTTTGTGTTCCTATATTTTATGGATCGTTTTTATGCGAATAAATATTAAAACACTCTTTAGAAAACTGAGATAGTGGTATAAATAAGCTCCAATAGCTAGTAAAATTTCAATACCATCCAAATTCTTAAATACAAATAAATAAAAGTTTGAAACAAACACCACCTCTAAAGCCCAGCCATCACCCACTTTTTGAAGAGCCTTTTTTCTTATAAAACTTGTAGGTGTGTCTTAGCAAGCAACAACTTCTTCTTTTGCACTCTTAGTTTTTTCCTTCCTATTTTATTCACCTTATTGATTTTGGATCTAAGGTCTTTTTTTTCTAGATCTAAATAAGTAGAACTGTTTTTTTAGATCTAAGTTCGTAATTTTTATGGTGCTTTTGCTACCAGCAAGACAATCAATAAGCCATGCTCATAAATAAAATAGTATATTTTTAGCCTCTCTTTTCCTTTCCCTCTTAGAAAAAAAACCCCACATTATCATCTTTAGTTTGGGGGCTGCCAAATGTTTCTTTTCATCTTTGGCAACCCCTCCCCGCTTAGCTTTAATCGTTAGATTATTTTCTAAATTCTTAATTATTAATTTCAGTTGTAGTTGTCCTTTTTTAATAAAGGTTGTCCTTTTTTTATTAAAGGTTTGTGTCATTTGAATAAAATGTGTTTTGTTTGTTTCATAAGAGGTGTTTTTCAGATCTATATTCAAAGCTATATATTGATATGTGTCTCTCATCAATAGAGTTAGCGTGTATCTCGTTGATGAATAACGGTAGGTGATTTGTCAATGGGCGTGATCCGATTAAAATGTCCTATAGTGAGAAGTTCAACAATTTACATGTTTCATCATCATATGCCTCAGTAAGTAAGGAGAGACCAATCATCATTTGAGACTATATCAATCGTTTCTTTTGTCTATGTTGGAGTAAAGAATTTGTATTGAAATTATTATCATGGTTCTCTATATCTTGTTACTTTTGGTGCATTATTTTGATTTTAAAACTTTTTATTTGTATAAAAAATATTTATTAAAAAAAGAAAAGAAAAGAAAAGCTATGCTCATTGGTAATTGGAATCATTTTTTTTTGCTATGCTTAATTATATTAAAAAGGCTATATTAGAGGCAAAATTAGGGAACCATAAGTCGGGTTCTAACTTCTCCAAACACTTTTCATTTCTAAATTGTGTTTATACAAGGAATAATATTTTTATTTTAGCTTCTAAGTATGTGAGTCACGTGTTTGGCAGCACCTAATAATCTCTATAAAATGGAAAATTATGCAGGCCGATCCATTACTACCTAGATAGATTATTTTTTTAAAAAATTCAAAATTTATTCACCTTATTTTATACTATTTTGTACTAATTTTATGAGAAGACGTTATACACTACTTCTGATTTTCTATTTAAGTGTTTCCATAAGAATCGATCAATCAATGAGGTGGTTATAAATGGATAACGAGTGGTTATATATGCTTTTCATCTTATCGTGTCCATAAGGATCATCAACTAATGGGGTGGTTGCAGCTAGATAATGAGTAGTTTACGTGACAGTGGATTAACGCCTGGAGGACCACTTACATTTAACCATTCGTTTACATCTTGTTTGAAACCATTTTTTTACTAGAAATAAATTTATTTCAACTTAATTAATAGAGATGAAATCATTTCACAGTGAATTCTTATGTTTGGATTTATAAATAAATAAATAAATTCAAATCATTTCATTTATTTGGAATATTAAAAATGATTTCATAATATTAATATAATTTAGGTTAATTTTATAATTTTATATTGTAAGTAAAATCTCTACATGATTATCACACAAATTCAACCTACTTTGGTGGGATTTACTTTCTCATGAAAAATAAAGAGTTGTTATTTGACAAGAGTTTAAATTTTAGTCATTATCTACCGAGCAATAGATTTGAAATCAAATTATTTCATTTTTCTATAAATCAGAAGTTCCAAAAGAGTTGTTAATAAATGTGATATGGTTTTATTGATTTAGTAACATTTTTAAACAAACTGAGATAGAAAGACAATTATGAAGAGAAATATTCAAATCAAAACAGTAAATAAATAAGTAGCGAATGAAATCAGATAATGGGAAAATTCCTAGTAAAGACATACCCAAGGTCATAATTCACATGTATTCATCATTGGTACAAAAATGTTTAAAAACTGAATTGCATAGGGTGGCTATAGAATTCAGGTTCATTTTGACTTCCTACTCTCCTCCAAATCAAGTTACTTAAAAGATCCTCTATTAAGAACCCTAGACATAGGGAAGAGACCTCTCGCCCCTATAAACCTAATTCTTTTCTTTCTCTATCTGAGTCCTGACTAGTCATAAGCTAGTTGCCTACTGATTACTTCTAACAGCGTAGACCCAAAGTTATTAGGAAAAGTTATAATTATTCAGATTTAAAATTTAAGTTGATCATTTTTAAATCAAATAAGAATAAATTGACTAGAAATCAGAAAGAGAAGAAATATGAAATTCGGAATTGATTAAATTCGTTTAGACCTCACAGTACTAGAATCATGAACCTTTAAGTTTTTACTAGGAATGATTTACTTAGCTAGAGAAAGATATAATAAAATAAAATACGAAATTCAATTGTATAAAATTAGAAATCTCCTCGCTTCAAGGAAGAAGGCGAGGAGAGCAAAACAATGGTGTTTTTCAATCTGGTTGCAGCCAGAACAGAGAAGAAGAGATAAATCGTTATAAATTCGACCTCATCTCTAAATAAACTAGGAAGAGATTAAAATCGTCTCTATCTCTATCCTTGTTTTCCTAGAATTTCAGATAAATATAAAAACGAATTGTTCTCATCGCTTAGGATATTTTACAGTTTTGAAACTCTTCTAGATAGTCTTTTGCTGAGAACAGAAGTGTTGGCACGCTTATCCTTGTAAGCGGCCCAAACCTACTGTGTTGGCTCCCAAGCCCAGTTAAAATCGTCCTAAGCCTAGTGAAAAGACCCATTGCACTGACTCTCTCCTAGGTCTAGGAGTGGAGTCACTTTGCGTTGTTGTTTGATCGATCATCTCCTAAGCCTAAGAGATAGACCTTCTACACTGCTGTTGTGTCCTTTTCACCACTATCTTTTGTTTGCTCTATTTTCTTGATGTTTCTGTCCATTTTCTTCTTGTATGGTTCTTCTAACCAATTTCGGCAAAAAAAGAGGAAACCCATCATAGTATCATTATCTAAAAACAGTGAAATAGATAATAATTTTATACTGAATAAGTGTTCAATCAACGGCGGACATGAGTCATGGTGAGATGGCGTTCCGGCAAGTGGGATCGTGCAATCTCAATTCCAGCCGTTGTTACCGTGTTTGGAGGCGCTTCATCTTCGTGGAGTGCTAGGTTTAGGCTGGTCTTGGGCTTGGGCTTTTCTTGGGTTAGTGGACCTTAAATTCTGATCTCTTACAATTTGTGCCTCTATTGGCCTTTGTCAGTTTCTCTCTGCCTTGCTTGGTCTAACTTTGATTTGGGCTTTAGCCCGTTTATTAATCAATGCCTATGATTTTATTGTGTTAAATAAAAAAAAACACAAACCTAAAATTATTAATTAAAATAAGAAATTACTTCTAGCAATTTCCACTATTGTATTGATGAATAAAATATGAAATAATAAGCAAAGCGACTACTAAAGTTAAATGCAATTTGCTACTAAAAGAAGTGTTTTTTTCTGAGCTATCAAGGAGAAAAAAACAAGTGTTTTTTTGTTTTGTTTTCTCCTATGTATTTTTTATATTTTTTAATTATATTTTAACGTAATATATATAAATATATATTTCCTGTAAAACAATGGAACAGTTAAGTAAACCTTTTATTTAAAATTTGTAATAAAGAAAAAAAATACTACTAATGAATTGCCAACAAACGGAGACCGGCGTGAAACGTCAGTTAACAGAAACGGGGTGCAAAATGTAATTATAAAAAATGTAGAAGGGGCTCTCCTTGTAATAACAAAAGGATGGAAGCAAGCTTTCAATAGCGGATACGCCGGATAGGATCATAGGAGTGGGCTCTCCTTGTAATATTAGATGGTTTGGGGCTCAGTTAAATTAAATGCTTGGAAATAGTAGGACTGTTTTTCTATTTGTTTTTTAAGTAAGGAATAATACACAGATCGATGTAATGATTATTCTCAAATTATGGGCATATATAGTATTACAATTAAGGAGTATTAAGGGTAAATTTGTCAAAAATTACAACCAACTAAGTATAAAGTTTAAGTCTTTAAATTTGATCCATACTTCTGAATAAATATTTTTGATATTATGATTCATTATAATAAGAGATTTATCTCGTGAACTATAAATTAGGAAAGAATATCACTTTCAGATCGGTAACCGGATTATTATATACACCTCAGATAAA
The DNA here is from genome assembly GCA_002752925.1 of Viola pubescens var. scabriuscula. NCBI lineage: Eukaryota > Viridiplantae > Streptophyta > Magnoliopsida > Malpighiales > Violaceae > Viola > Viola pubescens. The sequence continues at coordinate 9,836 of NBIL01140813.1, forward strand.
TTCAAAAACTGGTGTTGCTGCAACTTGTACAATACAATAGTTAAAAAGGAGAAGAGCCTTGTACGATTGTACCATTTCAACCCCATGAAGAGCCTCGGCTCTCTCTTCCGTTCTTCCATCACGTCCACTCCCGCCACAACCACCACCTCAGCCGCCGCCGCCGCCAAAACCTCACCCGCGGTCGATAAAAGTCTCAAGCATTTCGTCAATTCCCACAAGCGCCCACAACTTTCTAAACCTCCCTCACCCGCCCATCTTTCTAGCCTTGTCTCCATCAGTGTAGATACTTCCTCTTGCTCGGATTCTGGTAACTTTCTTTCTTCCTCTCCTCTAATATTGAGCACGAAGTATACAAAATTATCACTCATTGTTCCTTGTTTTCCCTTTTCTTATTAACGCAGAGGATCCAAC
>NBIL01140828.1:0-12735 GCA_002752925.1 Viola pubescens var. scabriuscula
TATTACTTCGTGATGATACTACACGAGGCAAAATATACCAGCATACACAAAGAAGATTATGCCAGTTTTAGTAGGACATGCAATGCGGCTTTGAGAAACTCCTTTCAATCAGTGAATGTCTATGCTCTGCCAAATTCCATACCCCAAGCAGTTCATTATTTCAACTATTCTGACCATGACACTGCTAAAAAGAAAAACAAGGTTCGTGAAATTTTTGATAAGTGATTGAGAGAGTTAATGCTTGGCTTCATAAAGCACAAATATTTGACACCGCACTCTTACCTGCAAAGCCAAAACAATACCTAAGATCTATGATCTCAACCAAAAACTCACGAATATGATGCTGAAGTGGGAAAAGTCAAAATGAAAAACATACCGAAGAAAGAATTCAATAAAAACAAACCCTTTGGTTAAAAACAAAAGCTGATTAGTGTGAAAAATGAATAAATAATTTAAGTTTTTAAAAGCTACCAACATAGAAAAACATACCATCCCATACCGTCAAGGTACAGAACTGCAGCAGGTTACTCCAAAAACAAAACTTTTCCCCATGTTTCTATGCCTACAGTTAATTGATCTCCACATATCAAAACCTAATTCTTAAATATCTAAAAACAGATCATGCTACTGCTAGGAATCCTTCGGTAGAATATTAACAAAAGAATACATTTTATTATAGCTAAAATAACACATGAAAGAATCTACTCAAGATTGGCGAGAGACATACCATCAGCTTGAACTGGATCGATTCCCACTGGATCTAGGTCGATTCATAAAACCCGAATCTGAATCACCACCTCTCCTCATCCTGTCGTGCCCACCCGACTCAGGCCGCCCATCCTCCCCATAGAGACCCGGAGACCCAAAATATCCATGTTGCTGCTGCTGCTGCGGCAGCGGCCTATGGACTAGTCCAGGTCGTTCTTCCTTCCCGACAAAACCCGGCCTAAGATGCGGCGGCACAAACTTGTCCAGCCTCGGCGACACCACAATGTTTCCTACCTCTCTCTGGCTGTCCTGTCCGAGAACCGGAGAGGGAACGGGAGAAGCGGCCCCAGTTCGACCAAGAGGACGGAGAGAAATCCGATCCGGTTCCGATTCGGATCGCGTTTGATCTCCGGTGGGCGGTTGGGGTTGATGGGTCGACGGGGTTTGGGGAGAGGGGGAGGCTGGTGGGGTAGAAATGGAGGTGATGGGCTTGGGCTTGGGCGTGGGTCGTGTCAGAACCAGCATCCGACCACCATGGGCCCCATTAGATGGGAAATGATCTTTGTAAAGATTGGGTGAATTGGTAGATTTTGTTGGGTTGTTGTTGGTTGTATGGTTGGAGGAAGGAGACGAATTTATGTTTTTCTCATAGATGTGATTGAAGTTAACGGAGGCATACTTGTTGGTTCTGGCCATCCACCGCCACCGCCACCGCCACCGCCAATTGTTGTTATTTTCTTTCTTCTTGAGAGGGAAAAAAAGAAAGAAAAAAACGGATTTCTCTCTCTTTTTTCAGATGGAAATAGAGGATCGGAGGTAGTGCTTGCTTGTGATCAATGTGATGGTTGTTTCCTTCTTCTTCTCGTTTTCCTTTTATGACGTTTTATTTGGAATTGGAATTGGACTTTAGGTGGGCTTGATTTTGGATTTGGGCAGAAAAACGATGGGTTTTGGATTCTTAGGTGGCAGGATACATAATAGGCCCATTTACATAAATGGAAATGACAAATATGTTGCGGCCCAAAAAGGAAATATAAAGCCCATAAAATGAAGTCAGGCCCACAGCCCCTAGCTTAGCCTAACATTCAAATTACAAACAATTACAAAGAATAGAAGGGGAGAATCATTATATATATATATGTGTGTGTATAATTTAAGTCATGATATGAGAAAGTCATTATGCTATGGATGTATATATTATGGTCTAGTTGGATATGTATTCATATTAAATTTAAATCTTACAAAAAAAAAAAGAAGTTAAATTATTAATTAACATTTAAGTCGACTGCACATCTTAATGACTAATTAATACTCGCAGTAATTAATTAGACGTGTACGATTATAGACTGCACATCGGGATGCTTAGTTACATTTTACATCTTAATTAATTGAGTAATTATACAATACGCTCGGTGTGACATGCCACTTTGTAGTCCACCTACTCATATTTATTAATAACAATGAAACTACATATTAAGATTGGTAGTTACAAATTATGCGGTTTTAAAATAATAAATCTAAAAAAATTCGTTTACGTATAACTACTTTATTGATTTTGGTGCATGTTTAATTGAAATATCGGCGTAATGAGTAGTTACTCATTAGCCTTGTATGATTACGAGAATGATGACCAATAAGCAACAGCTAGCTGGATGGGAAATCTGTTCTGTCAGCATGTCTTATTCATCCAACTCCAAGTCGATCGATGCACCGATGCTATTTACAGTAATTAATTTAGGCTCAGCAACATTTTTCCACGCTGTGTTTAATTTTTTTTCAATTATTACCGATTAAATTTTTAGAATTAAATTGACTTTTTTTTCCTTAAAAAAAAATACTTATTATGTTATGTTAAATTTATTATTATTATTTTTACTGATACGACGAGATATGTCAAATACTAATCAATTATTACTGATTTTATCAATCTCATCTGATTATAAATCATAAAATGACCAAATTAATCAATTACATCATATTATAGAGACTAGATTAATCAGTGTTAATCAATTACACCTTTGCTACTCTTATCAATCTTCCCCTTTCTACTAAAAGAAACCTAGCTACCAAGATAAATAAATTTTCTTTATTAGCGAGATTATCTTTATTTTCCAAATTTGACTTAAGGTATAATATAGTATTTGTGGTCTGCCACTATAGTCTAGTAGTATGAATTATTAATTCCAAGTTGGTGAATTAGCTAGCTAGCTAGGTTAGTCTTGATCTAGATCTAATTATTAATTATCAATATTTTTATTAGAATGAGTCTCCACGGCCAGCTATTTCACCACCAATCAAATTTGTCTCCATGCAAGTCAAGCCCACAACCCACTAACAAAGCCAGCTCATTCCAACACACACCCTTCACATCTTATCCCATAAATTAAAACCCATTTCACTACTCATTTCACTACACACCTGATCAAAACACCACCATGGCCACCACCGCCCGTGCCGCCGCTTCCCTCTCCCTCCTCCTCCTCCTCATAATCTTCCTCCACTCCCCTGCCACCCAAGCCCAAGCCCCCACCGCCGCCCCGTCGGGCCCACCCAATGTCACCGCAATCCTAGAAAAGGGCGGCCAATACACCAAGCTCATGTTCCTCCTAAACACAACCAATGTCATCAAGCAAATAGAGAACCAACTCAACAGCTCCGATCAAGGCATGACCCTTTTCGCCCCGACCGACAATGCGTTCAACAACCTAAAATCAGGAGCCTTAAACAACCTCTCCCCTAATGACCAAGTCCAGCTCATCCAATACCACCTTCTCCCCAAGTTCTACACTCTTGACGATTTTTCGTCGGTCAGCAACCCGGTAAACACTCAAGGGTCCGGTCAGGATGGTTCTTGGGGTCTCAACTTTACGGCCCAGGGAAACCAAGTGAATGTGTCGACCGGACTGGTTGAGACTCAAGTCGGGAATCCTTTGAGCAAAGACAGGCCTTTCGCTGTTTACTCAGTTGACAAAGTTCTCTTGCCTAATGAGTTGTTTGGGGTTAGGCCACCAAGTGCGGCTCCTAAGCCACCTACTAAGTCCTCTAACGGGAAGAACACGACCGGAACCACCGTGGCGGCGGAGCCCACCTCTGCTCCTAGTGGTGCTGGTGGGAGGAGTGTGGCGTGGGGTATGGTTGTCGGGTTCGGGTTGGTTTGCATGGGACTTCTTTCTTGATGATCGGAATTTATATTTAATTAAATTATGTGAAGAACATTTATTTTCTTGATGAGTTTGCATGTATATTTCCAATTCTTTGATTTGCGGTTGATTTATTATTTTTCACGTCATAATTGTTGTCTATATTGTTTTTTTTTTGTTACTTTCCAATTCCAATAATCCTTCCATTTTACATTTCATATTTTTGTAAAGCAATTTTATTCTTTAATAATTAGCACTTTCTCATAATCCGCTGTTATAACAATTAAAGTAATAATTGATTACTATTTTTAATGTATTTTTAGTCATTAATTGTTCTCAATCGCTTAATTAATTACGTCCAATCAACACTAAATGATGAAAACAACATTTTTTTCAAAGACAATGAAAAACAATGAGCATGTCATCATTTTTAGCACGGAAGGAGTACTAGTTTAATTATGTATATTACGTCATAAAGAGAATATACACTAAACAGTTAATGCGTTTACTTATATTTTTGGCTCAAGTTTTTACGAATGAAAAAAAATCTAGACCGATATCATTTTGGTCAGCTGAGACTAATCTCGTTTGAACGAAAAAAATAAATAAATTATTAATACACCATCAAACCATCGGTACTCAACAAAATTCGAAGAAATTAATTGACTTTGTTTGGTACTCCATCTTAAGATACCTTTCTGACTAAACTGGATGGATAAAATAAAGTAAAAACTATAAAAGTGTCACATGGATCTCACATGGGCAGCTGCATAGGGATAAAATTTAATTATTGCTGGTTTTTTGTTAGATATTGGAAACAATATCAGTAAAAAACAGATAAAGAAAAGAAAAAAAGAGACAAATTAGCAGTCGGACAGGTTGTTTTGGGCTTATTAATTGGTGTCGAACAAGACAAGACAACCCATGAGGCCCATGTAAACTGGGCCTAGTAGGTAGGAATTGTCGGAGAAGGGGTTTAGCCGAAGGGTTTTAGCCTCGCGTTTTGGTTAAGAACGACCCGGCTGTGACGCAGACGCACATCCCAACTCTCTTGACAGTAGCTCGCATCCTGGTATGTTCTCGCTCCTTTCAATCCCCCTTTTACGAAGACAGTACAAACTTCTGATGTTTTTGGATTAAGTATCTCAAAAGATGAAAATTCTTTGCTTATATGGGTAATTAATTGTTTGCTTCTGAAAGACACTGTCGACAGTGGAGTACTGACGATGGTGGAGGATTTGTTGGATACTTTCATAGTTGAGAAGCTAAACCCAGATGGTAAAAAGTATGACAAAGGTAAGAAGCGGTCTGAATGCTTAATTTCCTTTTTTGGTTTCGGGTTTTTCTTCTCTTGTTTAGATTGTTTGAAAAAATTCAGTGTTAATTGAAGAAAACAAGAGAAGTGTTTGCTTGATGGTTCAGTTAATGATCGGAGAAATCACAGTGCTTTGTGGTTGGTGTTTTGAAGTTAGCTTATGGGTAGTTGGGGGATCATGCAAAATGAACCAATAGAGGCATGGATACATAATCATTTTTTCTTTATTTTCATTGCTCCAATTTTATGCTTTAGGTCAACACCATAGGATAGCAGCTTGCATAAGTGTTTGTTGATGGTTCAGGTGGACTCTAACATGATACATGTAATGAATATAATTTGTTTTCGCCAGTCAATTAGTTGAGAGGAAAACAAACGTCTCGGATAATTCTGTCCGTTATAGAACTGAAAAGAGGAGATGGATCCATGTAGGGAACATTGCCTTATTTTAGATTAAGGCTAGGATGACCCAAGATCGTTGTGACTGTTCTAATGAATTATATTTTCTCCTTTGTACCCTGCTTGTTATTCTATGGTACACCTGTAGTTCACTTCTTAGGTCTTTGGTAGTTTCTGCACATGTAACTTTTCTATAAAAAAGAGGTTTCCTTTTTCTTCCTGTTCAATCTTTTAATGAGGAGTTGAATCACTTAACTACAACTTCTTTACGATCATCCGGAACCACATTTTTAGTAAGAAGGATAGGCATAGCTAGCATTCACTATGCCACTTGCTGCAACTAGAATTGTGAAGTCTAATTAACTTTTTTCTTAATATTCAATATCTGATATTGTTTAGGTAGCAATCTGTCCTTTTTAATTTTAAAATAGCTTGTATGGTTTATTGCTGGACAATGGTGCCACTGACAGTAGTTGTTCATGCTTTATTTGTCTAGTCTATCCAAGATTCTATTTGACATACTCTGTATCATTCTTCTGCAAAGCACAATGTGATGGAAATAATATCGTGAACTTCCTTAACCTATGCTTAGCTGCAAAGGTTTTCAAGGTTTTAATCCCATAATCCATTTGCTGTTTGTTTTGTAGTGTCTCGCTTGGAAGCACGAAGTGAGAAGCTAGATTTGTTCATGCTGCTTGATGTGAACACTGAGATATATCCAATAAATGAAAAGGAAAGATATGCTATCCTATTGACTGAGACTCTGCGCCTTGATGGAGCACAGGTAATCTTTTGTGTCTTCTACTTTACAAGTTTGACTCTCTGTTTGGTACTTGTTCTTCATCTCCTCTTTGTGTCTTTCAACTTTTTATTGTTGTCTGGGCTCAAACTACCAAGAATAATTCATTGCCTTTTCAGAGTCAATAACAATTGAATATGTACATGTTTCCACCAACTTTAATTCTTTGGTAGGACCATGAAAACATGTAATCTTCCTTTATGAAATTGAATTACTATTCCTTCCCCTCCTGTAGAGTAAATACTGCTGCTGTACTTTTTAGATTGATCAGGGGTTCACTAGGATCATTGATGATTACATTGATCAGGGTCTTGCTGAGATCTATAATTAATTTGAATAATAGGCAGCACAAGCGAAAAAATCCAGGTGATGGATAAACTGGGAAGTCTTAGAAGCAAATGCAAACTGCTTTTCTGGTGATAAACATGCTGCCGATTCTATTGCCCGTGTGCAGTGTTGTTATAATATCACTTTTTCCTTCTTGACTAGAAGGAGTTTTTGTACTCAACATCATCATTCTGCGAGTTCTATGATTCTGTCAGATAAACGAACTTTGTTCCATAGGTCCCATTCCTAAAATATCTGAAATGTTTTCGTCCTTTTGTAGGACTATCAAGTTATCCATAAACTATCATCTCATATTCTTTACATGTTTTATTTGTTACATCCATAACTCAGAGTAGCCGATCCAAAGCGGACAAGTTTGAGTATGTCATGCATGGGAAGCTTTACAAGATGCAAAAGCCTGTTGTTTCAGAAGCTAATGATAGAATGTAAGTATCCATGTTTCCAATTTACTCGTATTCTCGATTTCGATGGGCACACGTCTGCTTTGATCTAGAAGCCTGTAGTACTTTAAGGAGTGTCACTCGGTTAATGCTATGGTATTTTGTTTTGATGTTTCTTTTTCTTTCAAAGAATTCTTTTGCCATGGTAGGACGAATGGTATGAACTGTATATGATTGTTCTCATTGACTTTCTTTGTAAACTTGTTTTTGCATTAGGGAAATCTATATTTCATTTGGTGGACTTCAACTCTTGCTGGAGGGAAGTCACGACTGGCTAGAGAACTTTCAGCTCGATAAAAATTATTTCATATGCATGAGGAAGTTGGTGTAATTTTTTTTTGTTTCAGGTACTTATTATGTGTTTGTATTCACTCTATGAACTTGTATGGCATTGGTAACTATTTGGAATTCTCCCACTTTTGTCATTGGGGTCATTAGTACTTCCATCCGCTGAACTATCACGGTTTGAGCCCGTCCGCGCCTGACTCATTTTTTAAATATATATACACCTATTATATACACCTATTAATTGTTTTTATATATACTTTTTATATTTTTTTTATTAATAATTAATTAATTAGTTATGAAAATGAGGAAATTTAAAATTTAAATCTACATAAATGGTCAGAAAATATCAGTATATCTTAACAATTTATACTTTTACTAGCTAATAAAAAATATTACTACTATGTTTAGTATATATCCTTAATTTTGTATGATTAGAATCTACAAGCAAGTTAAAGTTTTATATTTAAATCAAATTAAAATTAAAATTCCTACAAAATTAAGATTTATATCCTAAAATAATTATTTTATTTACGAAACTGTCACGCAATGTCATTCCACGTGACAATTTCTACAGAATAGCATTACTAAATAAATATAATTCCACTGTACCACAGGGCAAGAAATAGAAAGTAAGTGTAATTACAATTGTGGAAATTTTTTTTTCCCAAATCCGGTTTTGGAATTTCCTTCCATGTCATTGGCTTATATGGAAAAAAAAACGTGAACGACATGTCATGCAAAAAGGCTCTTTTGCTTTTCTTTCCTTATAAATATATACAAATAAATAAAACGTCAAAACCCTCTGTTAGGATTTTGCAGTAGTACTCATTCTCATTCCCTGTCCTGACGATACGCTTCTCTACTACTCTCTAGGTTTGTTCTCTCTTCTCTTCGATTGTTTGCAGTGATGATTATTATCGAAAGAAATACGTATAAAATCGGATCTAACAGAAAACCATACAATTATACATGTCATTATTCTTAGTCCAATATCCTGCAATTTCCGATTTTTATTTGGCCCAAACCCTTTTTCCTGAAAGCCAATCGTCATAAAACCTTTTTGGGTTTCTAATCAAGATAGTGTTCAAGAATATCTTTCATTCAGTTCATGAGACACGAGACCACTCTGTTCTGGGAGCAGAAGCGATTTGCTTAGCTTTACATCCGTCCCAAGTACATGTAGATGATTCGGATTTGTAGACAATTTTGAGACAATTTTCAATGTCTTGGTAATATTATCCATTGTTTTTTTTATCATTTTATTTCTCTTCTGATCACATGAATATCTATATCTTTTGTTTAGGAATTGTCGACAATTTTGCTCCAAGGATGGAAGACATTTTTTCTGTTGACAGCGTCAGTAGGACTTTTGATCAGAGTAAGTATATAGAAATCACTCAACTTGTTTATCAGTTTGTGTTACTCTTGCAAAATCTTCTTTTTCAATATCCACAGGTGTTCTCTCCGCCTCTTTCTTGATCGTATGCCATACTGTAATGATTAAGTCCATTCCTTAATCTGGAATCGCATTAGACAGAATTCTTCTGTTTTTTTTTCATTATCTATGTATGAGAAAAGGTGTTAGTCATTGACAGAAAGAACTTTATTCTTAGTGGAAATTTTACCAGATTAATCAATCATGTCACTTATTTTAAGGTAGTAATTTGTTGTTGTTGGGTGATGATCATTAATTGATTGTATTGTTAAGTGCATTTACGGGTATGGAGAATCGTTAAATTCAATGGCAAAGTACATATGCGTCATGACTTGAAATCATGGGATCGAGCATGTGGAGGATCACTGTATATATTAAAAAAAAGTGTACTGTAATCAATTTGAGATATTTTTGCAATAAGTATTAGTTAGCCAATGCTTAGAAGTAAGAATGCATTTAATGAGAAGTCTTTCATGAACTATTCGAACATCACATTAGGATAGGTTAATGAAAATTTAGTCACTCGATTCAAAGCTGTATGATAAAAGAAGTTAAAGCTTCTCTTCAAATATGGAATCTCTCTTTTTCATTACAAGATTTGTTCATTAAACAACTTTCAAGAGCTCCTATTATTGTTCTTCTTTTGTTTGTTGTTTGATGGTTATTGTTTCCAAAATGAGTTTGCAGTTTCTCGTATCGAAGCGAAGAGTGTGAAGTTTGACATGTCGATGATGCTTGATATAAACACAGATGTATATCCAATCGAAAAGGGTGAGAAGTTTACGATGAAATTAACTCCCACATTAAATACTGATGGATCAGCTGACAGTGGTTACTATAATCCGGTAATTGTTAATTAATCTCGTTAGTTTCTTCTGCAATTAGAGCTGCATATACGTTCTTTTTTTGTTGAATACAATTATTGTCTCTCTCTTAGATATTTCAACATCATTCTAGTGTTGAGTCTCTTATGATTGATTGCCAGTCCTGACAAGACTTTATCGCCTTGTTTGATAACCATACATAAAACGATGAGAATGAACATAAAATTTCGCTCCTTGTTATGCCTATGTTCGGTATGCAGTGGAATGAGAATCAAATCCATCGTCTATATTATGATTGTGTTTGGTACGCACAATGAGAATGTCAAGTTACCAAATAAGTTGTATTAGTATTTCTTTCTCTATTCTACGAGCAGAAAGACTCATGGTGTAATTTAACCTTTGATAATCATACATAAAACGATGAGAATGAACGTAAAATTTCATTCCTTGTTATACCTATGTTCGGTATGTTGTGGAATGAGAATCAAATTCATTATCTCTATTATGATTATGTTTGGTACGCACAATGAGAATGTCACGTTACCAAACTACTCCGCAAGCAGAGAGTGAACAGCTGGTTTACCTCACTCATAAGTTTTGACTTTTGATCAAGTACATTATTACACATTGACTCTCGAACATTCGATAAAATACCTTGTGTTACTCTTCTGTGTTCAATCTCTAATGAGTTCATTCTTGTTTATTACAGAGCAAGCAGGGGACAATTGCTGATGACTATGAATACATAATGCATGGAAAGTTGTTCAAGTTCAAGGAGGAAGGTTCGGGGGAAAATGCCTTAACGTATGTACCAATATATTGACTCTTTCATCTTTGTTGTTTTTTTTAGAGTATTAATTAATGATTCTTTGGTTTCTCATTGGTTGTTTCCATTTTATTTATTAATTTATTGGTCTTTATTTACAGGGAGATGATCATTTCTTTTGGTGGCCTTATAATGTCTCTGAAGGGAAGTCGTGAGCAGATTACCAGCTTTCAGCTAGATCACAAATATTTTCTCTGTATGAAGAAAGTTTAAAATCCTATTGATTAGTGTCTTTTTTCAAAAACTATGGTGTTCCGGATTTATTTTCGGGTAGTAATTTTCTATTTGAAAAAAAAAATTGTTCAGAATTTTCAATTTCTTAGTGTATGGATGATAAAAAAACCTCCACATTTACCTCACATTTTCGATCTTTATGGCGATGTTAATATATATTATCATACTATTTTCGTAATAATCTAAGGGGCTATGCATTCCAAGCAGAACGGATGATAACACAACCCACCATTCTTGAATTTCTTGATCGATTCGTTGTTTCTATGCATGTTTCGCAGGTAAAACCTGAAATAATTTAAAATTAGATTTAATAATTACTAATAAACTAAACTAGATTTAGTCTCTTAGATTCAAGGAGTTATAGGACAGACAATAGCAGGGCTGCATATATATTACCGATCAAACAATGCTAAAGTCACTCGGGTTGGACCGCGGGGATCTTTTAAGAGGTTAAGGGTTCGATTCTTGTGAATTGGGGGAAAAAATTGTCGGTTTTGTTTGTAAATGGTTTTTTTTATTATTAGAAAAAAATAATAAATAACCCTTTTATAATTTAATTTGTTTGGTAGGTTCTATGACTATATTTACTAATTAAATATAGTAATCAACACACAAATACAGCATTTTCCTTAAAACCAGCCATTTATATCATACCTTCTGTTTCTCAAACTAACAAGCTCTAAGCACAGCATGTAAACAGTACCTACTCTGCAGAACTTCATTGCAGAAAAGTGAAACCATTCCATAGATTCTGTTTCAAATCAACAATCTTTCATCTTTCTCCTGACAAGGGATTCAAATATAAACAGAAAGTGGCATCTCAATTCTCATTGATGCTAATCTCTAAAGCTAATGCAGAAGAAAATCAACGGCCTTCGGATAATTCAGCCACCAAACTAGGGTGAAAGTGTAAAAGAGGGTCATCTACAGAACGGGGTGAATGCAGTCAAGTCTATTAGGCAAGTCTCTGCGATTCTGTACTACGTATCTTGCGGCGGAGAAAAATGTACTAGATGATGGAAAGTGGCATACATCAAGACCATGATGAGCACTACAACAAACAAAAAGCAAGCATTTGAACACGACTTGTGCTTGCACGAACCGAAATGGGATCGTCCTCCACATTTATGGCAAAATATAACCCCACACCTGCATTAATACATGTACTTTATGAGCAGAGTGGTTTAGCTCTTTCACGCTCAAGGATACAAGTTCTATCATGTTTAAGCAAAAGTACTTAACATAATCCTAAATCAAAGTAAACCAATTCAGCTGTACTTTTAGCGTGTATGATGACATTTCTGCTGATGCATTGTATGATTTATGTTGTTTCACTATCAAATATGAGAGGAGAAAACGTGCTCGCTAGCATGCACACACGTTTATGTATATATCAGAGTGAGAATCAGAAAAGAAGCCATACTTGCATTTAATTTGACGGCAACCACTAACTCGCTCGACAGAGTGACCACAATTATAACACCTAGTCCATTTGTTCACTTCAATGAGCCGCCCAACCAGAATGTCATTGCGATCCCTCAACTGTCTACCCTCGTAGCACCGATATCCTGCATGCCAAGGGATTTTGCATTGAAAACAGAAGTTTTTCTTGCAGTTAGGACAATCCACTTTCTTCAGCTTCTCCCTACACTCGTTCAAAACCAAGGCTGAGCAGGCTCGATAAGGACAGTAGCACCTTTCAAACTGTAATAGTGTCAAATCACATACAAGATCACACCATTTCTCGAACACTGGTTTTGAGATGATAGCTCTGCACAAGAGAGGGTCTAATGACTGGTTGCAGCTCAGTCCAGGACACTCTATGTGCCCGGTGTTGGCTTCAACTTTTACTTCAATGTACTTTGCTATGCAGTCCAAGCAGAAAGGATGACTACACGCACCACCATTCTTGAATTTCCTGCTTGATACCATAGGCTCAATGCATATCTCACAAGTGAAGTCTGAAATTTCTTCTTCTT
>NBIL01140948.1:0-17446 GCA_002752925.1 Viola pubescens var. scabriuscula
TCCCAAACTCCTTGGGAAACAAATTCACTTCATTCCCAAAAAACTTCAAAATCCGCAACTTCCCCAACTCACTCACCGACCTTGGCACTAAACTGAATTCATTCTTGTACAAATATAAACCTTCTACGTCATCACTTTTGATTTCGTTAGCTCTCTCCAGCAAATCAAACTCCAAACTTTTCCCCGTAACATCAATCACCGACTGGCAAACGGCGTCCTCATTGCTTTCTCTGCTGTCATCCTCGACGTGCTCGCTGTTGCTCGCACTAACGGCTGAATTCGGCTCAGTCAACGCAGATTTTGAGGAATTAGGGTTTTCGGAAGCATCGGAAGGGTTTGGGTTCTTCTCGGCGGAGATCGAACGCTGCATTCCGTGGCTAATGAGGCAATCTGGAGAATTGTTGTTGAGTTTAAAGAAGTTGTCTTTAGGGAGGGGATGTTTGGTAAGAGGGAGAATTAAGCGAGGAGAGATGGAAAATGGAGGAAAATGGGAGAGAGAGACGGGGTATTCATGGCGCAGCGTTTGGAGTTTTGTGGGACGAGAAAACCCTAGAATGGAGGTAGTTATAGTATTGAACAGCTAATTGGAGGAAGAAGGGAGAGAGCTTTTTTAGAAAAATCGGGGTGGTGTTTTTATTTTTAATAATTGTAAGACGGGAAGAAAGATTTGAAGGAGAGCGTAGGATTTCTGGATTTACTATTACCAAATAAAGGTAGAAGGCGACGGACGGTATGCGAGCGATGATGGAGAAGGGGCAGTCCTTTTTTTAAAACAGAGTCTTACTATCTGCTTTTGGATCCCTCTCCACCCAGTCCACTCACGTTCGGGTCGGGTCAAAAAGTAAAATTAGAACACAAGATTTTCCTTTAAATCTAATTTATTTATTTTTCGATAAATCTAATCTGTTTTTAAAAATATATTTACGGGAAAATTGTTTAACATAATTTTTTTCAATTGTTTACTATTTATTTTGGATTTTTTAAACATTTATAATGTTAAAATTGCAATTGCAATTTATAAGGAATTAAATGAAATATTTTGTAAACTATAAGGGACTGTTTACTTACAGAAAATTTTCCAAAATCTGTTTCACAACAAACATTTGTAAATATTTCCAAAATTTTCCATTTGGAAAATATTTTCTAATTTTTTTTTTTGCTTCAGCTCAATCGATCCATATTGTTAATCTAAAATTTTAAAAACAATATTATTTTAGACCTTTATACCCTCGTAATTTTAATAATTAATATGTAGATTCATAATTGATATTTATCTAAAATTAATCCTAGTAAATTGATTCTAATGTTCTAATTGTTTTAATTAACCAATACTCCTAATTAAATTCATACGAGTAAAATTAGATCAAAATTTATTTAGTACATMTTTACTTCGTCACTATCTCGATTTTGCCTTTACTTTTCACACACTATCTCCAAAAAAATTATTCTCAGCCACGAGACCTCTACAACTTTCTCATGTAACCCAACCCCATCCCGCTACGTCACCAACAAAAATTTCCTTATGACAATTTGATACGCAAAGGCAGAGTATTTGAAGGGAGTGTTTTAGGTGGGATTGAAAAAAATTCGATTTATTTTGGAGGGAGAGGTTTGAGCCGTGGATTTGGAGGTTTAACATCGGTTGAGATTATTTTAAGGTAATGCGGCACGGATCGCAATCCGTCTCTTGTGTTTTTTTTTTTAATAATAGTCTTTTCTACAAATTATTTAACAAAAAAATAGTAATTATATAAAATTTTAACTTATTAAATCAAATTATTTTACAAACTATATGGTTTTTTTATGTAGTTTACCCTTCATTTCAAATATATATTTCTACATTAACGATTTAATATTAATATGAAACTTCTAAATTAATTCTAAATTAATATAAAATCTATTTATAAAATATTAAGAAAAATAAGAAAAGTGGATATCTAATTACTAATCTTGAGATGAAGATTATGTTTTTGTAACTTTTAATTTATTTTATTTAAAGAATTAAATAAGAAGATTGAGTTTTTTTATGAAAGAAAAATTAAAAAGATGAGAGAGAGTAAAGTTGACCTGTAAGGAAATAAATCGAAGGAAAACTTAGAAAATTTCAAATATGGCGTTTCTAAAATTTTCTAAATTTGTAGTGTTAATTCTGAAAAATTGCTGAAAAAATTGCTGAAATTTTTTTATTTTGGAAAATATTGTTGTGAAACAGATTTTGAATTTTTTTCCAATTTCTATAAATGAAACAACCCTTAAATGGCTTGTATTTTTTAATTTAGACATGAATATATTTAGCATATTTATATTTGATCTTTAACAAACTCAAAATGGGCTACTATTTAGTTTATTATTTTTTTTTTAAAAAAAATCAACATTGTTTTTTAATTAAAATCAAATTGATTTAACAAAAGTAATGGTTTTCGTGTTTCAAAAAAGGAAGAAATAGTTGTTACCGAATACGATTTTAAGTTTTCTATGGTTGGAAAATGAAAGCTGAAAAACATAAAACGTATTGCAGCAACGAAACATAATTTTAAAAAACAGAAAATTTTTTAAAAATATCTCTAAACAGAAATATTTTGAAAAACAGAAATATCTCAAAATAAAGTTTTTTTTAATGTTGTTTACTCTTTAAAAATTCATGGATAATTTCTTCAAACAAAAAAAACTATATATGTAGCATAAGTTGCAGTCTCATCTCAACATCATTTTTCTTTTTTTGTTTTACGGTGGTTTATATTACTAGTATTTTGACATTTTCACTATGAAGTAAGATTTCGATGTTAATCATTGAGTACTAAAAATACAGACTCGTGATATGGATCCTAAATACATAATCCAAATAAAATTAATCATTCATCTAAAGATATTTCTAGCTCAAACCTTAAAATTATTATTTCTCATTTTCAGTTTTGCTCAACAGATTCTTTCAATCATTTTGTTTGCGCGATATGAGTTTGATCTGTGTAGTCTTATGAGTTTTTTCCATATGTATAATAAATGTTGAACTTTATTTCTTAAAAATTTCTTAATTTCTTATCACTAGTCCATTCCATTCTATTGATTTATTTTTACACGAGTCACTGAAGAATTATTAGATAAGTCTTTGAACCACTTACCTTATGATGTACCCACTAAAAAAATACGAAATCTAGTATTAAATTATTTTTTAAAAATTTAGTATGATTTATTTATATTTAAAATTGAGTGAGTGCATCATTGTAAATAGTTTAGTAAGTAGCTAATAATTCCTCCAAGCCTTCCCAATTACGAGTAGATCATAAAACTGCCACGCGTGTTAACCGCACCGGTTGTAACTTTTGTACATAAACGCCACACCACACCACACGAAAGGCATTTTCTTTTTTAAAAATAAATATTTTATTTATTGCAGTTAATTTTTTTTCTTAAGCTCACTCACAGCCTGTGGGTCACAGGTTTAAATTTTCTATTAATTTTCAATTTTTAACGAAAAAACAAAAAATAAACCCATTCCCGCGCTCCACACCTCTCTAATGCTCTCTCATACTCGCATCAAATTCAAATCCCACTCTCTTTCTCGCTCAGTCAGTCTCTCTCCTTTCTCTCTCGCCGAGACGTACAAACAAACGCGCATTTCATCTAATTAAAGCTCCGCTACCAGATTTACTCTACTGTGAGCGAAGATGATCGCTACTCTGAAGTAAGTTTTGAAGAAATGTTTGTTTACGCAAACTCTTTTTTGATTTCTTCTCATCATAATATCGAGTAAGAAAATCGCGTTCTATGTTTGATCTCAGAACCTAATCGTATTTTGTATCTCTTGTTGTGGTCATGATTTGCAGAGCCGAAGAGCAAAACCAGCTGCAGCTGGTGGAGCGAGAAGACATCGATGATGAAGAAGATCTGTTCGAAGCGATCGACAAGCGTAAGAACCAAATCGCAACCTCTCTCTTGCATTCGCGATCGTTTTAAAATTTCGTTTGTCGATTCTGCTCTCTTTCTCCATTTTAATTTTTTGGAGAATGCCCGACGATTTTGTATGTTCTAGCGGTGGATTTTGTGTTTATATGTGCTGAATACGCGTTTTCTCTAACTCTCGGCTTAGATATTGCTAATTCGTGTTTTGATGTTGCTTGCGCAGTGATCTCTCAAGGAATCAATGCTGGAGATGTGAAGAAGCTGCAGGATGCAGGGATCTATACCTGCAACGGTTTGATGATGCACACGAAGAAGGTATAAAAACTTCAAATCAACGTCGTTCAGATTCTATAAGCTTTGGATCCATACGGCTATCGTTATCTTCTTTCTAATTTCTTTTTGTGTAATTTTGGCAGAATTTGACAGGGATCAAAGGATTATCGGAGGCTAAAGTTGATAAGATCTGTGAAGCTGCTGAGAAGATAGTAGTTAGTATTCAAACACCAAAATGAAACATCGATAATGACTTTTGCGTAGATTTTGTTTCCTTTTTAGTATTTATCAACTTCGCAATCTTCAATTGAACCTCACCGTAGCTCTTTTTTGCCTTTCTTCCTTTCAGAATTTTGGTTATATGACTGGAAGTGAGGCTTTGCTCAAAGTGAGTTTAGATTTTTTCTAATATTTATATGACATTGATCTCTCTCCTTAACCCATGAGGTTTAAATGGTGAGAGAAGCTGAAAAACTAATCTGAGTATTTGTACAGAGAAAGCAAGTGATTAAAGTCACAACCGGAAGCCAAGCTCTCGATGAGCTTTTGGGAGGTATATAGTTTTATATTCATATTCCCTGTGCTTTGATATGATAAGCTGTAATTTTTATGGAATTATTGAGGCGATTTACTGATATCATGTATTTAAAAAAAGGTGGGATTGAAACCGGAGCTATCACAGAAGCTTTTGGAGAGTTCCGGTGAGAACAAATGCATTTTGCCTTTGTTGATGCCTTAACTTAATTTTTGCACATTCAAGCACTTTTATCTCTTCGATACTGATCATTGTATTGCTACTTCAGGTCTGGGAAAACGCAGCTGGCTCACACTCTTTGTGTTACTACACAGGTCATTTTCACCATACTATTAGTGAAGCTATAGGTGTAGTGTCTGTATTATCAGTATGTGATTTCTCTGACTGAGTGCTCCTAAAAACATGATTGGTGAATACTCTGATACTATAGATATATGGAATGAGCCAAATAAACTGGTTATGTAGCTGTAATTTCTTAAAATCACTGATGTCATGATTGATTCTGCCAATTGAGATGAGTCCTGAGTTTTTGTCTTGATATAATTTGCAAATTAAATGAACTTAAGCCATCTCCAATATCAGTTTTTCGGATTCAGTTCTCCTTTGGTTTCATCATAAATATTAAAGGTGCTATAGCATGTCTTGAGTTTATGTATGCATTAAGACAATTGAATTTAACATGCTTTGAGGCGTATTAAAGATTTCAAAGTGAATATTTCTATTGTACTTGCAGCTGCCAACAAACATGAAGGGTGGGAATGGAAAGGTTGCTTATATTGATACTGAAGGAACTTTGTATCCTTTTTGTCCCTACCTGTTTAGTAGCTAAGGTGGTATATTTAGAGTTCATTTCTGTGAAAAAGGAAGGGGGAAATGCTTCAGTTGTTTTCTTAACTCTAATCAACTGCAGCCGACCTGATAGAATTGTACCCATAGCTGAAAGGTTTGGCATGGACCCTGGAGCAGTCCTTGACAATGTATGTATCAAATTCTATGCTTTGCCAATTGAATAATGTAAGCAGATGCCAAATCTCTCACTTGCTTCCTTTGTGAATGTTGAAAGATCATTTATGCTCGTGCATACACATACGAGCATCAGTTCAACTTGCTTCTTGGTCTGGCTGCAAAAATGTCTGAAGAACCATTCAGGCTTCTGGTAAGTTCCTTTACAAGTGTCTTATGAATCCACTATTATGGGACCCTTGAAGTGGTGTGTTCATTTGTCTGTGATTTTGCAGGTTGTTGATTCTGTGATTGCACTGTTTCGTGTAGACTTCACTGGAAGAGGTGAACTTGCAGACCGCCAGGTAAAATTCAGACTTTCACTATAATGCCTAATAGCTTTCTGAACCTCAGGTTATCATCATCAATCTTTCTTTTCGATGACATTAACCATTTTCCTTCTACAGCAAAAATTGGCCCAGATGCTCTCCCGAATGATAAAGATTGCTGAGGAATTTAATGTAGCAGTTTATATGACCAACCAAGGTAACTCACCTGAATATTCCAATCTATAAACACCTTGAGTCAGCATGTTTTAACAAGCTTAAACCATCTTTTTTTGAAAAAAAATCTTTCTAAAGTAGGCAATTGAGTGTTTTTACATATCTATAGACATTTGATGAACCTGTTTCTCCAAATTGGGAGTTCATCTGTGATTTTTCCAGTATAGCTAAACTACCTTCAAATCGGTGCTCCTTCTCACCTGAACATATCATTGAACTGTTGGTTGCAGTCATAGCTGATCCAGGAGGTGGAGTATTCATATCAGATCCCAAAAAGCCAGCAGGAGGGCATGTACTGGCCCATGCAGCCACAATCAGGTTGATGTTCAGGAAAGGTAAAGGGGAGCAACGTGTTTGCAAGGTGTTTGATGCCCCAAATCTGCCCGAGGCTGAAGCAATATCCTTTTTCTCGCTACCACACACACAAACACAAACACACTTGAAAATTAGGAGGCATTGAACATGATAAGTGAAAAAATGATTCGTTGCCAGAGACTCGTTACAGTCTTTATTCAGAATTCCCACCCAAGCTTAAGTTGTGATTTTCACCGTTGATAAGTTCTTGACAGAAGCACGTATTTCAGATAACACCAGGTGGTATTGCAGATGCAAAGGACTAATGAGAATGTTCCAGCACCAAGCTCCTCTGATGAAGCTATGGGAATCAAAGTTGTACAATGGTTCATTGTCCTATATCTAATAGTGTAGATTAGTAAATAGTGGTAAATGACAGTATATTGGTTGGTCCAGGGCATTTGTTTGGATGGCTTTGTTTCTGGCCTTTACTTATTATATCATTACTTTAGCAGACTGTCTAACGAGATGCATATATTACTTATCAGTTAGTATACTTAACACTACTATTTAGCAGCATTTCTTAAAACACAGAAGGCATTTGCCTGGATTGGATGTTACTTATGTGCTTTGCTTATTTAGATACTGTATATAATTGCTGGAGATGCTGAAAGATTTTTGTTATCGCATGCATCATGTCTTGTATATGTCTTTGTTATTGCAAGATCTGCTAGATTTCTATTTTTTTTTCCATTGAAAAAAAATAAGCGAGCCAAAACATGAGGATACATACAAAGGAATGCTTCAAGTGGTATTACTGGCGGGAGACAAATTGAGATCTGCCAATCATGGGCGGGAGCTTAAGGTGGACAAGGGGCCATCCTCCCTCCGCCCCCAAACAAAAAAAATCAATTAACTGATTTTTTTAAATGCACTCAGAGTTTATTAGAGTATTCACACGTTTTGAGTTCGATCTTCTGGGCCGCCTACACCTAAACCCTTTGTGTACAAAACCCTTCTGAATGAAAATGCATACTGTCATGGTCTAGAATTTTAACTTCCCTTGAAACGTTCTTGGTAGGATTACTGGATCCAAATTGGGCATCACTCTGTTGCTTAAGTGTGCGTAAAACTTTGGAACAATTTTCTATCGAACATTGGTGAAGCATTTCATTTGTTATACGTATTTGATGTCCATTCACTTTTAACCTTTTTACAGGGATCCAGAGGCTCTAGACATCCATGAAGAGAAATCGTAATTGCTAGTACAAGTTTCTTAAATGGTTATGTACGTACTTGCTCAATCATTTGATGGCGTGCTCTAGAAAAATTCTTTCTTGCACTCTTTTGCACAAATTACGTGATAAACTGGTGGGATTCCAGAATTTTATATCCAAGTAAGAGTGATTTGGTATTTGATATTAGCTTCTTTGACATTATTGCACTCCTTTGACATTATTGAATCCTTGTAGAGATTATTGGTTTTCGCTTCCATCTATATCACTTGCTACATTATATTTGTAAAAGCATACAAGTAAAGGCGGTGAATTGGAAGAGAATTTGAGATCATTAGCTTGATTCTGTGGCGCACTTCGTGTTTCTTTTTATTTTACGTCGGGACTCGTTTTATCTCCCCGGGATCCTTTCCCTGGGGCGGTGCCGGTGCTCCCTTTGGTTTGTCTTTATCTCTACCCAAAGCGGTACTGGATTATCGATCGTATGCTTTCATTAGTAACTTGATCATAATAATATAGTATAAGTTTGATAGAGAAATAGCTACAATTTGTTGTACTTATGCAGAAAAGTAAGCTTTTCTTGTTTACCTGGTGTGAGCAAGTTGTGTCAGGAGGAGGATTAGGAAGAGCAAGCGGAGAATAAAAGGAAATAGCTTCATGTTCTTCACCACCAGCTAGCTCTCTCAATTATCCTAATTAATTAGGATTTCTTGTGATGGAATCCTGGGTTTGTTGTTGCTTATAAATAGAAGCCATTTTGCTTCATGTCACGTTTCGTGTTTGGTCAGTCAATACCTAAAGTCGTGTGTTGAATATGATATGAATCAGAATTCAAATCACGTCTGTTCTGTTTTTCCAAGTGAAACATTATTTTCAAGAGCTTTGTTCACATTTGTCAGACTTTTGGAGAAATTTCCATGAAATGACATTAATTAAGACAGTACTTAAACGTTTAATTTTGTAGTAATTAGTCGGGCTTCATGTTTCTCTTGCTCTAGGGTGGTGTCCCTATCTCTATAGGACCATCCTTTGGGCGAGTGCCTTCATGTCCTTCACCACAAACTCGCAATTAGCCTTAATTAACTAGGATTAGTTATGATGCTCTCCTGGACTTGTTCTTGCTTATAAAGCTGATTGAGTTTTGCATTTTCTTAATTATTAATTTGTTTATTTTATTACACTTCGTGTTTGGTAGTCAATACTTAAAACTTAAAGTCGTGTTATGTTGAAAAACATGTGTAACATCGTCTGCTTATTTTTCTATAAAAATAAATATAAAATGTGTTTGCTAAAACTATTTTTTATTTTCAGTTTATTATTTTACGTAAATAATTTATGAAAAGAGAATAATAATTTTGAAAAGTAAAAAAATTGATTTCTTGTTTTTAAAATCAGAAAAAAAGAAAAGACAGAAAATTAGAAACAAAAACGATACCAAACAAGTTTAGTCATATATTTGTTGTTTTTTTCTCCAAAAGATCATGACTTTCAAACAGAATTTTCATTATGTTTGAGGAATGAAATTATAACGATTTCTCTTGCAACATTTATACGTGGGGCATGAAAAGATTAAAAAGAAAACGTATATGAGACAACATTAATAAGTAACTTTATCGTATGTATTAAAATTGAGGGACTCCCACTGTGTTTCAAAAATGAAAGAATGAAAAAAAAAAAATGTTGTTTTTAATAAGTTTAGGAATCAACGTATTATTTTACCAATTAATAGAGTGCGAATGAGTACAAAGAAGAAAACAATTGTTAGGAGAATTTTTTTATAAGATATGAAAAATTACATTGACTAAGAATAAACTCTCATCGATCTAAAATTAATAATGAGCTACTGTGTAGTGTGTATTGCTAGTCGTTGAAGCATATCGGTACCGTATAACAACATATGTAGTGCACAGAGTAAAAATTACAGTACTACCTAGCTAGAAGAGTCAGCTTACTATAGACGGGTTTCAACTTTCAAGCTTTAGGGAGAACAAAGAGCCCGGTTTTATTAATTAAAGTGTTTCAACAAGATGGGCCAAAGCCCTGAAAAATTTGGCCTTAGATGGGCCTAGTCGGTTAAATCAGGTACTCGGTGTGATTAATCGATGAAGTTGAGCTAGCCAAAACAATGTTAAGGATGTGTACGGGCGATGACCACATAGCTAAACCTTATACTTGAGAGTTGGAGTGATCAAAGCTTAAGTTTTTGGGAATATCTCGAAATGGAGGCGTCGGACACCAGTATCCCAAAAGTCAAACTGGGGAGTCAAGGCCTTGAGGTAAGCGTGTTTCCATTTTGGATTTGCTTGCTGACCTGCTGCTGTCTTGATGAATTCGGGTGTTCTTGGGTCGGAGAAAGATGCTTGTCATGTTGAATGTTGATGGTGGTGTCTTTTACCCTTTTTCCTGCAGGTTTCTAGACTGGGATTTGGATGTGCTGGACTCTCTGGAATTATAAATGATGCTCTGCCTCATGAAGTTGGATGTTCCATTATAAAGCAGGCATTTGATATGGGTATCACCTTCTTCGATACAGCAAATATTTATGGTAAAGATCATGATAATGAGATCATGATAGGCAAGGTATTCTGTATTTCTTATTCATCACTAACTTGTTCTTATCTGCATTGTTGCTTGCTTACGTCACGAAAGTTATAGCCTGATGATTATTTACATTATTTGCTCAATGGTATGTTAGAATGAGTGCAGATTTTGTTATGCTTTACGAAATATTGTGTTTCCAAAGATAATAGGGAAACATTAGCATTCTGCAATTGATGAATGATGAAATCTGTGTTCTGGTTTTATTCAGTAAAGAATTTTAGAGTTGATTGAGGAAGTTTGCTCAATTTATGTTTTCAGGCTCTGAAGCAGCTTCCCAGAGAAAAGGTTCAACTGGCAACGAAATTTGGAATAACCGTGTCAGAGGATTGGCAATTTGGGGCCAAGGGTGACCCCAAATATGTACGGGAATGTTGTGAAGCTAGTCTTAAGCGACTTGATGTGGAATATATTGATCTGTACTATCAGCATCGCGTAGATACTTCAGTGCCAATCGAAGACACTGTAACCATCTACACACATTTTCCTTATGTTTTCTGCAATAATTAGTTTGTGACATCAACATTTCACTACTTCAAATCTTGATTATTTGTGGAATACACATCTCATTGTGTTAGATGGAGGAGCTGAAAAAGTTGTTGAATGAAGGAAAGATAAAATACATCGGATTATCAGAAGCTAGTCCAGATACTATAAGGCGGGCTCATTCAGTTCATCCTATCACTGCTTTGCAGATGGAGTATTCTTTGTGGACCCGTGATATTGAAGATGAGATAATTCCACTTTGCCTGTTTGTGTATATTGGTTCTTGTGCTGGAATTTAAAATAAATTTTTATCATGCATCACTGTTGTGTTCATGGTCTTGCCAGGCTTTGAATATTTCTTTCGTCTTTGATTAGAGAACTTGGTATTGGCTTAGTGGCATACAGTCCCCTTGGTATTGGGTTCTTTGCTGGGAAGGCAGCTGGGGAGAATTTTCCCTGTGAGAGTCCATTGGTACGTTACTGAACTGAAATTAAGAATGTCATGCATTAGGCCTCTTTCACCATTCTTAATCATAATCCCTTTTTAATTAAGAATGTCATGCAAGCATTGCTGGATGAATGAAGTAAATTTTACCTTACTGATTTTACTCCCATGGAGAACTGATTCCAGGCTCAGGTACATCCCAGATTTATGGCCGAGAACCTGGAGAAGAATAAAATCCTATATACACGACTTGCCAACTTGGCTACAAAGCATGGCTGCACCCCCCCTCAGTTGGCTTTGGCATGGCTCCTTCATCAGGGAGATGACATCGTCCCTATCCCTGGTTGATTCTCTACTTCATTTCTAAGATTCTATTCTTTCATGCATTTGTTGATTCTTTTCCTGCTGTTAATTCAATGTTTATGTCCATAATGATATGCTGAATGACTAGAAATCGTAAACTTTTGATGTAAGGCTTTGAAGATTACTAATGGAAGAGCAGAATATATGATCTGCTTATTATATGCCTAAACTAGTGGCTGTTGTTAATTAAGCACGGCTCTGCACTCAAAGTGAGATTGGTAGGAATTGATAATTCTTACGTTGAAATTGTGCAGGTACAACCAAAGTCATGAACCTTGAGAACAATATCAGATCCGTAGCAGTGAAGCTCACACAAAAGGATTTGGATGAAATTTCTCTTGCTGTGGACAGTAAGGAAGTTAGTGGCTCAAAAGATGCAACTGTTCTGGCTAAATTATCCTGGCGACTCGCAAATACCCCTCCAAAGAATTAAGTGCAGAGTCTACATTGTATGTTTCTGTTCTTAGAAAAAATTCAAACAGAAGAACTGTCTTGCCTTTTCGAATAATGTACATTCTTTTTACTATTATGTACTTTGGAGATTGATGTTGATGTTAAATCAATTTCATAGTAGAAAGGAGAAAATCTTGTGATGGAAAAAACAGAGGAGAAGCCAATGAGCTTGGGTTCAGGTGAATATCATCGTCACAACTTGGCTTCAGGTGTCCTTGTGAATTGAAAAAAAATAGAAAAAAATAAGAAAATTCTGGGCGCAGGCCAAGACATGAACACTCCAATTATTGAAGTTTTATTTTATTGAACACTCAACATTGAGTGACTGCCCCAATAATTTCCCAGCTAACAACCCATCAGCTTGGTCTGCAACCAAAAGGGTTAAGCTGTTCTTCACCAGATGGTCAATTTCTGGAGTCCTTATCCAGAATACATGCGCGAATGCTGTGAAGCTAGTCTTAAGAGACTTGGCGTGGATTATATTGACTGCAAGTATCAACAGATTTTTATAATGTTATTATGCCAAATCTCATTTCGTAGTCTGAAGGATTTCACCACCTCTGATACTGAGCCTTTGTTTCTGGACAGATGGGGGAGCTTAAGAGACTTGCGAGCGAAGGAAAGATACATTGGATTATCAGAAGCGAGTGTGGACACTATAAGGAGAGCCCATGTATTCTTTATGGATGCTTGATATTGAAGATGAGATACTTCCAGTTTGCAGGTTTGTTGATGTCCATCTCCAGAAATCAAGTCTTCTACAATGTGTAAAACTGTTAACTGTTAGATTTGACCATTCTTTGATTCTCTTCTTCTCCTTGAACACAGGGAACTTGGCATTGGGGGTAGTGGCATATAGTCCACTTGGTACAGGGTTTTTCGCCAAGAAGGCAGTTGTTGAAAGTTTGCCTAGAGAGAGTCTCCCGGTAGGTTACAGAACAAAAACAGGTGGCTCGTAAACACATCCATAATATTCTCTCAGGAATTCCATTTTGCATTCCAAGTTCAATTCTGCAAAAGTTTGATATAAACGGTGTATGTTATTCGAAATGTACGTATTTGATTCCAGGCACAAACAAATCAAAGGTTTACAGAGGAAAACCTGGAGAAGAACAAGATCCTGTATACAAGACTCGCGGACTTAGCTTCAAAGTATGGCTGCACCAATCCTCAGCTAGCACAGTCTTGGCTTCTTCATCAAGGAGATGATATAGTCCCAATTCCTGGTATATCAAGACATTTCCTTTATTCTCAATTCGCAACCGAAAACTACTTACGGATCTAATTCTGAGCACAATTTGGATGTAAATTTTATAAAATGTACATGCAGGAACAACTAAGGTGGAGAACCTAGAGAGCAATATCAGGTCCTTGGCAGTGAAGCTTACGCGAGAGGAGTTGAAAGAAATTTCTGATGCGGTGGACTTTAAGGGAGTTAGTGTGTCAAAGGATTTGTCTGTTTTACCTAAACATACCTGGAAACTAGCAAACACTCCTCCAGTTAAACTGCACCATCCTTAGTTTCTCTGTCACTCTCTGTGGAATGGCAATTTGATGTGTGGTTTTGTTCAGTAAAAGAGTTCAAATGTTGTTGTGAAAACAATATTGCCATATCCGTTAATTAGGCGAGAAACGTTTCTTCTTTGCTTTATTTATACCGCCAAACGCCCAACGGTATAGATAAATTATTTAATTAGGCGAGAAACGTTTCTTCTTTGATTAACGTATTTACTACTTAGATGTAGATGTTTTTGCTATGTAGTTATTGTGGATCTAGTTTGTTGATCCGCCTATGGATCGAATGAATAAGGTTTACCTGCTAAAAAAAAGTACTTACTATCTTGACATGTGTTTTGGTCCGCTGTGATATAAGGAGGGATGAAGCTAGATTTTGTTTTAATGTATGATACTTTGCATCAAGGCTTTGGATATATATATATATATATGTATGCCTTTGTCTATGAGTTATTGCAATGGGTGTTGAATGTCGGTTACCACCAAAAGTGGAGGGGAATTATAGTTCTGTCCCATCGTTCTTAACGATAATTGCTTCATGATTGTTGATTTTGGCAACAACTTATTCTGAATCCTATTCAATCTCTAATCCTCGAGCACGTTGGACTCGCAAAGAGATCCTCATGCTATCCATCCTTAAGTACTCTAAAACACTTAGAAGAAGAACCTCAAAAATGGTATTCAAGAATTAGATCATTACCTCCCAAATTGACGAAGTGATCTGCTGCTATATTTCCTTCCCTACACACATGAGAGATCGGAACCTCCATTTCTGTTGAGAAAATTTACGATACTAACAAAAATAGGAGAAGGGAAGTATGGGTGATCAAGTAAACGTTACTTTTTTTTTTTTGTAGGAAAAGTCCTGTCTGTCAGCCGTAGTAACTAGTAGTAAAAAGTTAACAAAATAAAACTGGAGATTTTTCAAAAAATTAGAAAAGAAATATCTCTCTGCTAAACAAGCCTTAAAGATCCTAAAGTTTAATTCTAATCCAACTCCACATGTACCAATTTTACTGATAGAGTATCTTTCCTTATGGCCAAACGAATCTTGCACGGTTCCGGCATTTCTGCAATTATTTCAAATGGGTCATTATATTTATGAAAGTATCTCAAATAATTTAAGTCATTTTCTATTACTGGGTTATTGTTTGGCGCAGTCAATTTCTCCATTTGCTCACTCTTTTTCTGGTTTTTTATGGGGAATTTGGTTTAGCAAACTAGTGTTGTGTTGTATCCAAAGTCGACATTTCCTTCGTATGGAGTTGTTGTGTTCTGTACTTATGTTCCTCAAACATCAAGATTAATTTGGCTTGATCAGGCTAAGGAAAGATGGATCATTTCTTAATTAACGTAATGAATGCGCTGTAGCTTTCTTTTAAATGGTGCCCATGAAATTGCAGGTCTCGATATTTTTGGGGTTTGGTTGTACAGGACTCTCTGGAACGTACAATGCCCCTCTGTCCCATGAGGCTGGATGTGAGCTTTTGAAGGATGCTTTTAATAAGGGCATCACCTTCTACGACACATCGGATCTGTACGGACAGGACCATGACAATGAGATCATGATTGGGAAGGTATATATTCCAAGAAGCCTCATCATTCTTTACCAAACAGATGAATTTGATTGGCGCTACTTTGTTTTTTTTTTCTCATTTTCAAGCCTTAAAGCAACTTCCCAGAGAAGAGATTCAGTTGGCAACAAAATTTGGCATTAAAAGGTTAGGAAGCTTTGAATTTAAGGTCAACGGTACCCCCTAATACGTGAGGCAATGCTGCGAAGCCAGCTTGAAGAGGCTTGATGTGGATTTCATTGATCTGTACTATCAGCATCGAGTCGACATTTCAGTGCCAATAGAGGATACTGTAAGAATTGTGTGTGTTTAGTCAATGTTTTTCCACGCTTTGATGCCTAAAAGTCTCATGATTTAGTTTAACTTTTCCATGGTAGATGGGAGAACTAAAGAAGCTGGTAGAGGAGGGAAAGATAAAATATGTTGGCTTATCAGAAGCTAGTCCGGACACTATAAGGAGAGCCCATGCTGTTCATCCCATAACAGCAGTAGAAATGGAGTACTCTTTGTGGAGTAGGGATATTGAAGATGACATTATTCCCTTATGCCGGTTTGTCAATAGATTAGTAAATACACATTTCTTTCTTCTTTAACTTGTTTCGATTATAATTGACAGTTTAAGAATGTTGAAACTGATATATACCACGAGTACTTCTTTGATCTTTTGACCTCCTTCTGTTCATATCAGGGAGCTTGGTATCGGGATAGTAGCATATAGCCCGCTAGGCCGCGGATTTCTTGCTGGGAAGGCTGTTGTGGAGAGCTTGGCAACTGAAAGCAAACTGGTATTTTGACTAAACCAGAAGCTGATAATTTACACACGCGCGCAAGTACGCGCACTGACTATGCTTTGAATGGTTGTAAAGCTACTGTAGATGACTTAATGCTCACTTGGAGTTAGCTTGACAATAACTGTTGACACAGGTTTTGCATCCGAGGTTCAATGGAGAGAACTTGGAGAAAAATAAACTTATATATGCTAGGATCGCTGGCCTAGCTACGAAGCATAGCTGCACGCCTTCTCAATTGGCTCTGGCATGGCTCTTCCACCAAGGAGAAGACATAATTCCAATTCCTGGTATGCATTTCATTACTTATGTCAAGGTAATGATTTGGAACTGTACTTAGTTGATCTTTTTCATGCGCTAATCATTTTCGATGGTTTGAATTGCAGCAACAACTAAGGTGAAGAACCTTGATAACAACAGCTAGAGATAGGATTCTGAAAAACTCAAGGAAAAAAGGTAGAGGGATGCTGATTAACAACGTATTTAGGATGGAGAGATGCTGCTTTTCCTATGGATTTATGTACAAGAAGAATAAGACCATATAATGGTGATGTATCTATTGGGCCTTGAAAAAAAATTGGGTTTGGAATGTTTGAGCCTAGGGCTGAAGGCCCAAAATTGTCTAAGGCTTCTCTCTCTCCCTCTCTATGGACTCTCTTATCTTACCTTCCAAAAATCAGATTGTAATAAACTGTAGAAGAGCTGAAGGTTGATCTGCTGTTGTGTGTCTTTGTTCTCTCAAAAACCAAAATGGAGGAAAAGCCTCTTATCCAAATCCCAAGAGTGAAACTGGGCAGTCAAGGCTTCGAGGTAATTAAGGATGCCATTATTTATTTACCCATTAATTAATCAGTACGGCTGTTCTTTTATCTGATCAATAATTTGTTATTATGTGCTTCATAGTTAGCTAGTTTGGATTCTCAGTTATGGGTCTTACGATTGTCTACTAGATTATTGTTTGGCGCAGTCAATTTCTTCATCTGCTCAGTGTTTTACTGGTTTTATAGGGATTTTTTTGTTAAGCAAACTAGGTTGTGTTGTATCTGAAGTCAAGCTGGAAAACATAATCCAGACAGCATTTTTAGCGGTTCAGACTATTAAATCCGCAAACTTTATATAAAAAAAGAACTTTCCTTCAGCAAGATTTATTTGTCTTGATCAGGCTAAGGAAAGATGAGCACGTAAGCTATGCAGATTTGACCTGATGACAGATTGTTCTTTAGTTGAGAAAAGGGTGAAGCTTCTTGCGCGGAATCGAAAAACGAAAGTGTAGTTTTCTTTCTAACGGTGCCCGTAAATTGCAGGTGTCGAAATTGGGGTTTGGTTGTGGAGGACTCTCTGGAATGTACAATGCCCCTCTGTCCCATGAGGCTGGATGTGAGATTCTGAAGGATGCTTTTAATAAGGGTATCACCTTCTTTGACACATCGGATCTGTACGGGCAGGACCATGACAATGAGATCATGATTGGGAAGGTATGTA
>NBIL01140950.1:0-22702 GCA_002752925.1 Viola pubescens var. scabriuscula
AATGGAAAAAGAAAACAAGAAAAATTTAGAAAAAGAAAAAGGAAAAGGAAAATAATTTTTTCCTACATGAACAGCACCTAAATTCTCCTTACCATCGGAATATCTATGGTGTATTTTCAGGAATGTCCACAGGATGTAGATTTTGTGATCCCACCAAAAAGGAAAAAAAGGTCCTTCATCCTAGCCATGGATTTGATGGTGGTTGTTTTCCTTATCGCACCAAGTGTTTCTATAAACCAGTTGATAGGAGAGCTTCAAGTAAACGAAAGAAGCATCCGTCAAGTGAACCTGCTGGCTCGAGGAAGAAGGGAGAGAAATCAGAGAAGGGATACAAGGAACAGTTAAAGAAGTCTTTTTGTTTTTGGTTGCAGGGCTGGGGATACTGAGGATGGCTTGGTTGGAGATAGATCCCTGAAACTCAAAAGCAGGTCAGAGTTTTGATTGTTTGGTTGAGAAACCCTCTGATTTGTTTTGATAGTGACGATTCAATTGCCTCTTAAATAGATTTTTTTTAGTGGATTGATTGTTTTTTTTGCTCTTTCTTGGATTTGTTTTGACAATTCCCATAGTTGGGTTTAGGCTGATAAGGGTTTAATTTATGTTTTACTCCAGTTCTAATTGGTTTGAGCATGAGAACAGATCGGACCCGATCTGAAAAAGGACATCCGATCCGAATTAGTCAGATACGGATAATGATTCGGATGGAGCCATTTTGGGGACTAACTATGTGCTCTTCCAGTCGGATATCCG
Source organism: Viola pubescens var. scabriuscula (assembly GCA_002752925.1). Taxonomy (NCBI): domain Eukaryota; kingdom Viridiplantae; phylum Streptophyta; class Magnoliopsida; order Malpighiales; family Violaceae; genus Viola; species Viola pubescens. Next base: position 751 of record NBIL01140950.1, read on the forward strand.
ACATATTACTGCATCTGAATCCATCCATACTCAAAATCCCCCAATTCAATACATCCATTCCTAAACCCTAATTCACATTTATAATTAATTATCTGAAAACAAAAAACTCTTCTTCTCCTTCTCCAGCAGACCACCGCCAGTCGACACGACCACAACCTGCGGACAGCCGACCACCACCAGTCGCCGACTCGCCGCAATCACCACCACCAGTCACCTTCGCAAGCTGCAAAATTCCGTCTTCTCGTAGCTTTCGATCCATGAAATAAATGGGTGATGTTGTAAGCTGAGCTGGATTTTGATGAAGGATGAATCTGAAAATAATGCAGGATCAGATTGGATCCGATCCATCCGATTGGTTCGGATGAAAGTCAGATTTCATGTCAGTTGGATCGGATCGGATCGTTGATATCCAATGTCCGATCCAAATGCCATCGGATCCGATCAGAACTCGATCGTATCCAATCCGATCGGATCCATTCTCACCCCTACATGAAGGTGTCCTTGGACGGCTTCCCACAAAGATGGCAAGGCCACACCTATACAAACTTGCTACAAAACTTGTAGAATCCTACAACAAAGAAAAGGTTTTGATTTGTTCTCTCCTTTTTACTTGTTCTGCTTTTGTTCTTCCTGATATTTCAGGAGTAGCTCTTTTATCCTAATCAAATATTTTTTTTAAATTTGGAAGGGCACAGAGTTTGAACTTGTGAAGGTGGTTTAAGGGCTTTGCATCTGTTTCGCGACGGATTTTGGCAGCACGTAAACTTCAAGGCTAAGCTGAAAGATCCGCAAGCCACCGGTGAATCCGGTGGTGTTAAACTCTTTTTCGGCGAAGTGGAAGAATTTGCTAGTTCTCGTGGTGAACGCATAACTGCATGCTACATTGTTGATCCTGGTGCTAGTGGTAAGGTTAAGCTGTTAGTCTGTCTTCTCTTCTGTGGTAGGATCATTATAGCCAACTGTTTGTTGTGTACTTGTTTTGATGCATATATCTTTTTTTTTATATTTCATAAACTTCCCCATTTTGTGATTTTTGTAATCCCAAAGAGAAAATTCTCCATCCTGGGCCCTAGATTTCTCTCCATGTTTTCCCATATACTCCCTGTTGAGCGGATGTTTTGCCGGGATGTTACTTCAAGCGAACAAGATGACCGTGAACTTATCAAAGCTAGTGGATCAAGCAAGTCTTTTAATAGGCGTACTGCAGACGGTCTTCTCCACTGACCAACCCTCTCAAACCAACCCATCCCGATTTCAACGCCGGGCAGAGGCTCCATGGACCGCGTCATTACCTTTGTCCTCAAGATGACGAGACTCCGGTGCAAAACTGTAACAGGGAGAACGAGTTTTTGAGAGATATCCAGGAGGCTGAAGAAAAGGGTACAGAGATATATTTGTAGCGTCAAAGTCATAGATTTGCACCATAATTTGCTGCAATCATGTGCGGCGGAGAAGTCATAGAATACTCTATTTTTATTTTCATTTTTATTTTTATTTTTGGTAAGTAAACGTAGAACATATATGGCACTTATATGGACTCCCTACTACGGCCAAGCTGTCGCCTATTGTGACTGAATTTAAAAAGATCATTTTAGGTAATCTTCTTTGGTTCTTCGATCCTCACACTTGAGATGGCTCATTTCTGCAAACCTTCCTCAACTTTTCTTCAGCACTTTCACCGTTATTACTGTTGCGATGCGACAGAATCGTTGATAACATGACAAGGTACAGCCACCGGAGAACGACCGTTAACCCACCTTCTCCCTTTGTTGTTTTGCTTCCTCCTCTCCGATGAAGTAAGTCAGTGGAGTCTACACATATGATATGCCATACTTTTGCCCATGAGTTAGTCCAGGGCAAAACCCCTGCTGAACACATAAAAATGAGATCAATTCCAGTAGCCCGGTTGTTCGCATTGACTAAATATCATTTTTGGATGAAGCTCATTAGAAATTGAAATGACATGTCTTCAAATACCAAACACATAAAAACCGACAAAAATAACAGGCATCTGACCTTCATCGAGCTGGATATAGTGGTCGACTCAGGATTAAAGGCATTTGACGAATGGGCCACATGATCCCAACCTCCAAAGGACGTAGTAGCATTATTTTCTATGAGATCCATTGAGTTGTTTGATTTACGAGATTCTTCCACACCACTGCTTTTACAATAAGAGCCAAAATACGAACAATGCTCCCTTACAAGAGAGATTTGTGGAGTTGCAGGCAGCAAGTGGCCTTCAGTACTGAAGATATACCTAAAATGCACCAATAAACGTTCTCAACACAAGAAGAAGAAAAAGTAGGGAATTGTGTGCCCGATTCAAGAACATTACAAGCGCAAAACTCTTACTTGTATGGCCCATTTTCTACAAGATTATCTGCAGATGATGCCAAGTCGAAAAGAAGCCACAAATATTTCACCTATAAAAGTTTTACAGATGATCAAAAAGGTGCATGAAAGTAATCCAAAACAAAGAAAACCTTTGGCATTAGTGTGTACGCAGAAAAACGCTTACTGTTTCAGCTAGAAAAAAGCTCTCCATGTGATCTTCTCTCTTGTGAAATTCCACGTCTGTTATATGACAGAATCCACAAGGGCATCGAGCTCCATATTGCAAGCTAGCAACCATGTCCCTTCCAGCATCAAGATATCTGCAGAGAACAACTTCAGAAATGAATTAAAGTGTCAAACTCTGATGTGCGAAAAAAGTAAAATGGACAAGTATGTACTTAAAACGAATCTGAGCTGACCTGGGATCTCTGGTAGCTTTGTACAGCCAATAAGTGCTTTCTATTAACTCTGGACGTAGAGGGTAACTCTTTTGACCAGGCTGCAAACAAGGTAGGAAGAGAATTACACGAATGCAGAATCTCTAATCATAAAGAATACAAAGTTCTGAAAACACCAGAAATACGAGTCAATTGTCAAGTAGAGTTAATATCAACTCCCGAGCAAAGTAGGGTTCTTTCTTTTGGTTCCCTACTACTATTACTACTACACTGAAAATAAGCACCAAGTTTTCTGGTCATGTCATAGACCTAGAGGTTTCCTGGAAAGCTATTTATGTGAAGGAGGAGCACTTTACAATTGCAGACTACCTAAACTCTTTATCAGATCTACACTCTCGGTGCTGCTATCATCCTGAACCACCAACATACTTCATGAAAAATGTCCAACCAAGGCTCTAAGTCAAATCCAGAAATCAATCATTATCCTTACATTGCTTTCAGGAATAATGGATCAGGTACCTGAACAGTTAGAGTAGCGAGATTAAAACCTTCAGGAGTGAAACCATATTTTCTCCAGACGCTGAAGAAGGCAGCATGGGTTCGAATAGCAGGATCAATATCTCCAGCTAAAACCTATCAACATTAAATACAATCATTAATAAAATCATAACTTCGCTTTGTCAGATAAATTTTATACCTCAACAGTTAGAATAAAGGAAAAAGGCAATACCTGCAAGCCTGGCCAGAATGCCTGCAAACTATTAAATAATGGCCAAACAATAGTGGCAGAATCCATATTTACCTCTACATACCTACAAAGCCAAAAAAAAGAAGGTAAAATATCAAAATAGTAGGGTGCTTTAACCCCAAAGCCGTCCAATGGGGAAGAAACAAAAAAATCATAAAACAATTGATCAAACATGTATGTTTACATAGTCAGGGGAAATCAAGATTTTACCAAGGATCATTATGAAGATAGTGCATAGCAGCTGCATATGCTTCTTGGAAAATGAACAAATATTCCTCATCTCCAAATAATAAATAAGCCTGAAAAAGCCAGAAAACTTTTGGTTATACCTATCGTTATATCAAGGATGGGTTAATTCTAGCGAAGAAAACTCCATAATTAGCTACAAACTGGCCATTTATTTAACTAAAGAAATGGCCTTAGACAGCATGAAGTGAAGGACAAATGGTTCAGATGAATAAGCTAGTCGGGTATCAGGCTTGGTTAACTTTCGTGCATTTATCCCATAAGATCAGCAGGGAGTAAATAGAACAAAACATTGACCGAGAGAGATTATTCTCAACCCAATGCATAACATTTGATGTCACCAGTTTATGATTGCATACCTTCAGGAGATACTCGTAGAAGGAGTCAATGCTTGTTCCTATTCCAGCATCCTGTAAAGCAGCAGAGAAACATGAATACATTTACTTCCATGAAAACAAAACATGCACTCCAAAAAAACATTGGAAGCTCGTGGGGAGAGCCATCTGCAATAAGCTTCACTAAGAGCATAAAAGAATTTCACACTATAACCTACTGTGGAAACATTGACCATGGAAATCAGTAATGCTACTTGAGGAACTCCATAACTTTGCTAAGTTGTTTAGACATGATCAAAAGCATCATAAAGAGTTAAATGCACATATGAATATGAAGCGAAATGAAAATAATCCTCCGACCAATTTATTTTGATTATTCAACTTGTCAAAAGAAAGAATATGAAGGCACCAGCAAGCTATCAGATGCACGTAATCTGAAACATGAGATGGCCTCTACACATGCTAGGTGGACTGCTGGAGAACCAAGTTAAAAGGGGCGTTACCTTCTGTGTCCATTCACCCGTGAATACATTGATGTGGGCACCAACTAAGTTCAGTTTTGAGCGGCGGGCCCATAACCCATGTACAGCATTCTTAGTAACTTGCTCAAAAACTGCATTATCATGAATATCATAAAAGATAAATAACTCAATGCTACCATTGAAAGCAATAATGAAACTAGTTTCCCCAAGAAAAAGAAAGAAACATAGATAAAACAGTAAGCAGTTAATAGAACACTATTAAACAAAGGAGTTAGGATGATGGATGGTAATTGGCATCAACTTCCACAGATAAAAGTCTAAATTGGAGGAGAAAGATCCATATCCTCCTTAACAAAAAGTTGGCATCGAATGTCAATCAGAATTAAGGCACAATCACTTGATATGCAGTATATGAAACCCATAGTTATTCACATATGGTACGCGGCATGTAACAGCTTGTAAATGACTAGCAACAGAATAATTAAAGGTGCACCCATGTAACTATACTTACTAGGATCATTTGTCAAGCGACTAAGCACCCCAAATTCCAAGGTTAAAGTCCCACCTCCAGCAGTTGATGTTATCTAAAAAATATAATACTTCTCATAAACTAAAAACTTGTAAGATACTTGGATATTACAGCACAAAGGTACGGATAATAATAACTAACAGTCTAACACTCTATAAAGAATTGGGAAAGAGAGGAATTGGAAGAAAATAAAGATGCTTAGTTAATGGCCATAATTATGTAGCAAAGTAGCATAAGGAAACAATACATATTCCCTTATAATTTTCTGTGCAACATAAGTTGCGCAACACACTAGCATCAGTCTCAAAAGAATCAGAAAGTTCGATTTAAAACAGGAAAGAAGAAACAGTTAGTTACCTTGCTTTCATGTTCATCAACTCCATGTAGCAGATTCACAGACCCAAATGGAATTCCTGTAATAGATAGTAGCGTAAAGTAGAAAGTGTTATTGAGTTTGGAGTGCCTATATTTTAAATATTCAACCTCTCAGCAGCTAAAGACAAAGAGGTAGACCGTAGATAATAGGACAATGTCAAGTAGACAAAAAAAGAAGCTCCAAATGCTCCAATTACAGAGACCACTCAAGAAAGTAACTGTGCATGCACAAGTATACCAACTAACTATGCATGCCATCCAAGATTTAACAAATCACCTGCTATTCCATTGCTTATACACCCATGCCTACCAACTTCTCCAGGACTAAAATACCAAGATCAAGGGGTGAATAAAAAAAGGAGTAACGAGGAGTCATACCCGTTGGAGTGTCAAATGCAGGTAACATTCTTCGAGCTAGATCCTCAGCTAAGGCAAGCAATTGATTGTCATAGGATGGGATTCTCATACCCTGCAAACAAAAATGGAAGATGATATATAACAGGTAGAAATATACCATAGGCAGGAAAAGTTGACAATTCAAAATTCAAAAATGGTATGCACATCGGGATTTGGGAAACATATAAATTGGACAATCACTAACATAGTAGTTCAAGTTTATCACAAATGCCATTACCAGTGCCTGTAAGATTCATATCCATGCTATATGAAGAACAACATTTGCAAGGTCCACAAAGCAAAAGAATGGAAATGGAAATGGAGAAAAAAAGAGAGTTAGCAGCAGTAAACAATACCGTAGCATAATCACTAGCAATAAGGTGAGCTGATAGTAAACCTCCAAGAACCCGGATGGTAGTTTCAAATATTGATACTGTTTTGTTCTGCAAATGGGACAGAAGAGTTAAGTGGCAGAAGTTAAAACAAGGAACATGACATCTTTAAAACACTAAAATAAACTGTCAAATGATTGGTCAACCAAATAGTACATAGTAAACAAACATTACTGACAGATTATGGTTACTAGAAGACATGTAGAGCAAAATTTAACTAGATACACAGAATATTTTACTGCTTTTCAGTCCATAACTTGCATGGAAACAAAAGATGCTCAAATTGGGAGATAGAAAGAAAATTCTAGATCAGAGAAGTGTAGAAATGACCAATTTAGGCTTTTGAAGGTATGATTAAGCTAAGGTTTTGAATTCCTAACCAGGTTACACAACATCAACAGTCCAATATAATCCTTCTTAAAGATGAAAGCTCAAAATACTGGGGCTAAAAGAGATGATTCCTCACTATATCAAACCGGAGATTTTTGGAAATCCATTCCACAGAGGAAGTGAAGCGTTCTCGATCACCAAGTAGTGCTAGTGTATCCAAGGAGTCAATCTGCAGAATGAGCATAGAACATAAATAGAGCAAAGCTTAAAGCATCAATTGACAAAAATAAATAAATTAATTACGAAACATAAAACTAAGCGTAAACAAGTCTTAAAAACCAACCAATGTGAGGGCGTAACCACCAAGAGAATCTTCTCCTGAACACGACAGGGGTCTTAGTTCATCTAGCGGAAAGGCGTTATCCATGTATCCATTGAAGGCGTGATAAAACATTTCACGAACCTATACCAATCCAAACAAAACACGGACACAAACACACATCACTACATAAAGAGACGCAGAGCTCAATTTCATAAATTACAATCAACAATCATTTCCGATGACCGGAAGCAGTAATGATGATCAATCGAATTAGTTTATAACTGCTTGAAACCGATTGACATCGATGAAAAGCTAAGGTGGCAGTGTTACCTCGTCGCGGAGGAGTTTGGCTTCCTCGGGAGTGACGCCATCGGCGAGGACAAGGACACTGTTGTTGGCGGTGGAGCATAATACTGAGACAAGTAACAAGAACCGAATCATATGATTCAACGCCTCCTTCTCCATTCGGTTCTTGACTTGTATGTAAGTTTTGAGTTTCGACTTTCAAGTGATGGCCGTTGCCGGCATTCTTCAGTTCTGTTTTCTTGACTGTTGTTTACTTGTTTTTGTTTCAGTTCCAGTTTTACTAGGAAACTTGCGACTTGCGGACACTGGAGTTGTATTACTGTCGAGGTGGTCTGATCTTGATGACTTTACGTTTTGACATGTCGTCTATCTAATGTAATGCGTGACAAGCAACATACGGGAAAACAAGAAAGTTGATGGATTCAATTCAAGTATAGATGTTCTTTTCCCACCTCCTCTAAATATAAATTCCATACTCAGAACGAAATTAAATCTTCCATCATACGGGCATATAGGACTCTCAAATACCTCGAATCAACTGGAAGCGATTTGCTCAGATTATCCTAAGTAAAACAGAAGTTCATCTACGCGCCTAATAGAATCTTTTCAATGTTGCAAGTCTTTGGTAATGTGCAGAAAGAAACTAAGTGCATGTTACATTCGATATGCTTATGTTTCTCGCAAGAATTGTTCTCGAGGATCCATGGAAGATCAAATTAGTGCTTTGAAAAAGTGATTGATTGACGAAATCGCTATCATAGAATTGGACAGCTTGCGCAGATTCAAAGTATGATTGTAGACAGACTTCCATTGAAAATTTTGTTCTACACTCTGTTTCCAGAATTCTACGTTCAACCATGTGTGTCCTATCAACGCGTACAAAGATGATTTGAATAATTTTGCGATGTGAAGAACAAGTATAGCAAAGTTATCATGGTGAAAAAAATCCATAAATATCTCTCAAGGTACTCGAATTAATTATGGAAGAGTTGTAAGGTCCGGTTCGTCCAAGTCATGCCTGCAAATGAGAGGAAAACAACAATTAACACATTGCTCCAAGGCTAGAAAAGAAGAAAGGGGTGGGGCTTAAGATACCCATCTTTCTCAGAAACAGTACTGAAACTAACTGTAAGCTAACCATCTATGAGTGCAATACCTCAAATGTAGCATTTAAGAAAGTTTGGCAATGAATTCAGTTCCTTGTGTTTACAATGTACAACCCCATTACTTTTCTTCCTACAATCTCATTTCATGCATTTCAATATATGGTGAAATCAGCAAATCCATCAAAACATTTTTTGTCCTTGTAGGTTTAGAAGACATCGCAATCCTGTAGGACCTTTGCATCCAACCACTAGAGGATATGGCCTCACCATAACACCCTAACCCACAGTCTTCCATTGAGAATGACCTCACCAAAATACCCTAGCCCACTATTTTTCATTGAGAATGGCTACCGTAACCCACAGTCTTTCATTGAGAAAAGATAAATCCTAAGTTAAACCACTCTCATTCAACCATAGATTTTACTATCATAATACATAAAAAACAAGTTAAATGAGAATAAGGATATAATAACAAACCTGTTGCTTTTTCTTTTTAGGCCTCCTCTTCCTTCGCGGTTTGTGAGCATCAGAGTTTGAACTGAGATTACTGCTATGACCTGTCCTTGGATTTGAAGACACCCCTCGTCCTTTAAAGGAAATTCCGCTTCCACTACTGGACATATTGCCAGATGCAGACGTTTCAGCCCCCTGTCTCCAAGAATTTTTGCTTGATGAAGCTCCAAACCTTGATTGAGGATGCACTGAATTTGAATGTGAATGGTTTGAAGATGTTTCAGCCCCCTGTCTCCAAGAATTTTTGCTTGATGAAGCTCCAAACCTCGATTGAGGATACACTGAATTTGAATGTGAATGTGAATGGTTTGAAGGCCTGGGGGGACGCGTGGGAGCTCTAGCAGGCTTGTGCTTCTGTGTGGGATAAATTTATGCGAGAGAAAAGAAGAAAACAAAAGGTAGATCTGTTATAGTGGCACATAGATGTTCATAAGGCGCAATATTGGAACTACATTTATTACCTGATTCCTTTCATCACTTGACATTCCAGATGCTGCTTTGCCTGAAGCACTAGAGGCCTGTTCCCTGATAAATGAACAGTAAAAGCTTTTATTTTGCACCTTAAATGACAAACAACTTAAAAGCATTGGGAATTGTGTTATTGCAAGCATATTACAAGATCAAAAACATGGTAAAAACTTTCACGATGGCATATCAGCAAAACTCAAAAGGCCACTATTTATGCTCATTCTTTAATCTGGTTTCACTATTCGTTAAAAAAAGCAGTGAACAATAAAATATACCCTTTCAGTTAACAATTACATACCTTGGACTTTGTTCGGTCCACTCATCATCGGCATCAGCTTCATCACTTGAGGTTCCACCTACAAAGAAATCATCCTCGCTCACATCCAGAAGCCCATCATCCTCACTCCCAGTCTCTGGTTTGGGAATCCAACAAAAAAATATTCTGTTAAATTAGAAAACGTGGTGGCATAGGTAATAAAATAACGTTCACATACATACATACATACATACATCATGAAATGAATTATGACTTGTGGAAGAACTATTCGAAGGTTGCTGGTCATAATGTTTGTTTGAACCAAAGTTTTAAATTTTAGACATTTAACGAGGATTTAAGAGCTCAGAACAATGTTCTCAATGGTAAAATTTTAAACAAGATCTCAACTTAGAAATATAATAAAAGTGTCAACCAGGGCAAACATCAACGATAACTCGTTCTGATTGAAAAGCAGACTTTGGAGAGGAATAAAAAGTTTACAAAGGGAAGACCCATTCATGCTCCTTGGTCCATACAATGTGCATGTATCTGAGGGTAATTGTAAACTCCAATTGCAGAAATGTACCTGGAAAGTACAGAGGTAAGGAAAACTACTAAGTGTATTTGACCCTGGGTATGGTTGGTAAAGCCTTGAGCATTGAATATAGTAGCTTCAGCATGAGTTCGGGTCCATAAGTACTAAATACAGAGCTTGTAACACTATATTTTCAGTTCAATAGCCAATTTATGGAAGCTCTAAGTTCTTCCAGAGTTGTGTGGAAAAGGCAGTTCAGATAAAATTGTAATTTTGAGTGTGATGATTATGGCACTTGGGAGTGATGACAAATGAATCTAGGAGTGACATCAACTGCCATTTCTTACACTCCAATTTTCCTTCCAGTAATCCTTAGTTGTGTTCACTGCCCAAGAGGCAAGAACAATCTATCATCTTTGAGTAAATTACCTCCCCAATGAATTGAAAACCTAAATACTCAGTTCTATTCTACTATTAAGTCTGACCCAAAACCTAATATGACACTACGTTTAGTTCATTGCACAACCTAAACAGAGATCCTCACCTTATTCTGCATTACAAATATCATGGGTGATCTAGTTGAACTTAAGTTGCTTCACATACCAATTTGGATGATACAAAATGAATACTGAAGATGAAATTCAACTAATTGTAGCTACTCTAGCTTTGTCCCTTACTGTGTAAGAGGCAGTACACATTATATCATCTCTGCAATAAATGGTATTCAACGATACACATATAGCAGTGCCTGCATCAGGTTAGACAAGAACTGTGTCCGCTACAAACTAGTTGGTATCTTTTCCATGATAATAAAAATTAGCATACTTGGGGGTCACTAACCAGGGAACACAAGTTTCCTACACCACAAAAGTAAAAGTGGAAATGAAGCAAGCGGGTGATGATTATGGCACTTCGGAATGACGAAGAAGGACTCTAGGATTGAAATCAACTACCAATTCTTACCCTCCAATTTTCCTTTCACTAATCCTTAGTTATGTTCACAGCCCAAGAACAATATACCATCTTTGAGTAAATTACCTATCTCCAATGAAATTGAAAGCCTAAATGCTCAATCCTATTCTACCATTGAGCCTGAAGCAAAACCTACTATGACACTACTTTTAGCTCATTGCCAACCTAAAACAGAGATCCATCTTCCTTATTCTGCATCACAAAAATTATGGGTGATCTAGCTGGACCTAGGCTGCTTCACATGCCCATTTGGATGATAGACAAATGAATACTAAAGATGAAAGTCAACTAATTTATCAAATCTCCAGTACTTCCAAATTCCAAAAATGCAGTATGCCCTACTTTGACAGCAAAACAACAGATAATGAGGGAAATACGTAGTATATGACATTAATTCCTTTTTTCCTTTTTGGTGCAATATCCCTAAGAACTTTGAGCCCTTCATCAGTGTACTTCCATGGAACATTTATCTTTTCCACTCTTATCTTATATATTTATATGCTACTCTAGCTTTGACCCTTATTGTGCAAGAGACAGAGCACAGGATATCATCTTTGCAATAAGTGGAATTCAACATTCCACATATAGTTGTGCCTGCATCAGGTTAGACAAGAACTGTGTCCACCACAGACTGGTTGGTATCATTTCCATGATAATAACAAACAGCATACTCGGGGGTCACTACCAGGGAACAAGTTCCTTCATAACACAAGTTGCCTATACAACAAAAGTAAGTGGCAAAGATGCAACAAAGGTACCTTCCAAATCCTTCCCACTGGCAGCAGCAGCAACTAAGTTTGCTTTGATCTGCTCACGCAATCTATTCCTCTTATCAACGATGTCCCAACGATCACCTCCAGAAAACAAAGACACGTATTTCTCTGTCTTGGGAAAAAACTGCAATTCCATTCCGCACATAACAAAGGCATAAAAATCAACATTTTCTGCTTCTACTACTAAAACTCCACAAACATCAAGTGTCTAACACCTTACCCTAACATATTCAAGATCTTCCTTCAATTTCAAAAGCTGTTCAGCAACCTCTGAATCTTGCGCCTGAGCGGACGCTACCCTTTGTACTTTCTCTAAACGTCTAATGCTCCTCTCTATCTTTCTTCTCTCTGAAAAAAAAAAAAACACCCCAAGCAGGAACAAGGAATTCCAGATTATTGAGAGAAAATAATAAGTAGGCAAATGCAAGCAAACTATTATGATCAAAAAAATAAATGCAAGCAAACTAAGAACAAGAAATTACCAAAGAATTTAATCTTCCTATCGCGCAAGAATATTTTGCGCTCAAGAGCTAAGCGAGTATGAATTTCTTGTTGCTTCTTAATCCCTTCCAGCTTCTTCTCCTGCGCCGCTCTCACTTCAGGTGGAAGCTCCTGAATAGAAGATGCATTCGATTTAATCAACCGCACAAAACCCTAGTTGTTTTGAACACAAGAAGAAAAACGGTCAATTCATCTACCTTGCGGAGCATGCGCTCGACGGAGCGAATTTGGTTTTTGGGAGTAACGGATTTGGGCTTAGGCTTCCTCTCGACGCCAGGTCCTTTGGATCGCCGACCGACAGGTGGCTTCCGCGCAGCCACCCTACGCTTCCCGTAGCCGCCATGGGCCATGCTTCTCTCGATTAGGTTGCTATTCAAACCCAGAAATATATGGTTTTAACTTAGCTACGGCCGTCTCTGGTTCCCTCGAGCACTTCTCGTTACTGTACTAAAGGCGCGCCGTCGGTCTCTCTCTCTTTTTCCAACAGTTGAAAATTAACCGTGTTTTCATTTTAAAATTAGGACACGATTTTACTTTTATTACTAATGATTTAATTTTACAGGTGTGATTTTTTTAGGGTGTAATTTTAATATTACGTAGAAGCGCAGAGTTTATTTTACGAGTTACTATTTTTTAGTTATTTTATAATATTAAATTATTGCAACTGGTACTCCGACAGTATTTCATTGTATATTTTTTATTGTTTTTTATTAACTTGATTCCGACCGTGCTAGTTGCTTTAAAAAGGTATTCTTTTAGTAATTCAACACCGGTTAGTATGTCATCTTTATGACGAAGCTCATGAGATTGATTTTTAATATTATAATGATAGTTAATAATATAACTAAATGTTTACATTTTCTGCAAAATGATAGGTTGTTCTCCTTCTAGCTCAGATATAACAATTAAAGAATCTCTCGGCCCGAGTGCTAGGGGTTCTGATTTAGGATTCGGATTAATGACCTGCAAAAAGGAAATGTCAGATTGAGATATCTACATTTTAGAAGCTAATCTACCTTGTTTCTTACTATCTTTTAAGTACCTTTTTATTATCCTTCACATAACCTATAGCAGCCTCGCGCCGCAAATATGCCCTTTCAGTGAGTTCAGAAAAGGATGGAGTCTCCCCCTCTTTCATGTACAGACCAATGTCCTACCAGAGAAATTCAAGAGAGTAAGATGCAGAGCTACACCATGCAAAACCGCATTAGTTATTGAACCGGACCTGTAGGGATTACTCCACATTCAAATCTTATCATTATAAGATTCATTCTCGGCATGCAATTGTCATAGTTCGGATTAACAGCACAAATGTGCATGCCCTATCCTGTATGAAACCACATCCACAGTATTCATTCTAGCACCTTATGTTGAGTTACTAGTCTCTCTTGACTTCTGTGAAGACCCATCAGTAACTCTACTCTTTACATGTAAGAGGAACCCCTTTGAACGACGACTTTCCTAATTGTAACCTACTTATCCTTACTTTCAATCCTACAACTAAAGCACATTATTATGAAAAGGAGTTTACCTTCACATATATCTCATCGCCCTCAGCATTTAGAATGTCTTTCCACACTTCATTCAGTTCGCTATTCTCCGCCACTGTTATGTTAACAAATAATTAGTTTTCAAAATTAGCATGTGGGAATAATAGCAAAAGAGAGTTAGATAACAATGATTAAGACCTTGAGCTGTGACGAGACTCATTATTTCCTCTGATGCTATGTAAGTCAGGGATGGCTTGATTCTTGCAATCTGTAAAGAATACACAAGTTTGGTCAAGCCCATAAATAAAAACACCATGTTCTGTAAGAGATTAAATCAATCAACGATGAGAATTATTACTTGTTTTCCTAGGTTTGAGTCAACAATCTCCGCAACTAGATTTTGTACCTGCAAAACATGTGTCGGATACAGTAATCCATTATTACTACATTTTTCAGATCACACAATTTTCTACATATCCTTCAGAAAATGAAACAGGATCCTTTTTAAGTATGTTTATCAGCATATTCACCTTCACGCCATATCTATTGCAGATGCTTTCGGCAAGGAGAAGAGAATAGGCTGAGTGCTTGTCTGCTGTGGAAGGATCTGAAGAGGCAGTAGTTAGTGCGATGCTACCACTACTATAATTAAGCATCATTGACTGTTACCTCCTAGAAGCCATTCTCTATCTGATATTACAACGATTGAGAAGGTAATATCTTTATCTTTCTTAACAGAATTCTGAATATCTGTTACTGCCTCCTTTAAGGTGTCGTAATTCATGGGATTTCCAATCTGCAGCATTTGAGAGCACCATAAGGAGGATAGCATAAAAGGGAAAGAATGTTTCCAAGATAAATATACAAACTGGTTAAAGAAACATCCACTAAACTAGGCATTACCCTGTGGGAAACCTGGAGATTTTTTAGTTTTCCTCGATGAGAAACATCACTTGCCCTCTTCCTGTCCTCCAGTGGTACGTCTGACAATATCTCCTGCATACATACTAAGAATGATTAGTTCAAATCTAAAGATCCCACAAGGGTAAAGCATGAGAGGAGAAAACTATGTTAGTCATTAGCATCATTCCAAGCTCAACAAGTTAATTTGTTTGATACAGTAAGTAAAGGAGGTAGAAGAAAAGGAAGAGGTAAGTGCAAGTTGCCTTGAAGATAAAGGTATTGACATGATTGACCAACAAGACAGTTTAGCAGTGGGTGCAAACTGTCAACCAAGACTGAGATGAGCATTTGAGAGATTGGAGGGATGAGGGGAGACATTGTGGAGGAAGTCTTAGTTTTGCACCGAGTCTATAGGTACTGCCTTTAATGTGGTCACATGCTTTCGATATTTTCATAATTCACAAAATACAAGCTAACAGATGCAGGGGTATGTATCTTGGATCATTAATGGTTAACCACATTAATTTCAGAAATGATTTCTTATAAATTTATCTGAGCCACTTCTGAAGATAGAGTTCCATGATTCTCGTACAAATTGAAGTTGAACAGCATGTAATTTTAGCATTTCAATTCCATAATCAAGTTAAGTTAAGAAGAGGCTTCAAAAAAACAGAGAAGCATACCAACATGCTCCCAGGTCCAAGGTAATTATCATATTCATCAATCATTTCTACAACATCCGGCCGCCATCCAAGTACAAGAATGCGTTCCTTTGGTCCTGGACTCGAATCCGATGTCTGTAATGACGAGGAAACCAGTCATAAAAGCTGTGATAAACAATCCAAGTTTGTTCTCCTTTGAGAAATTGGCCCTCAGAAAAAAATACCTTTGACCCTGATCTGTTGGGACGTCTTACAACATTCTCGAGTCTTGCTTTCTTCAATTCCAGAGTACAATTCGACTCATCAACATTATCTTCCAGAACTTCCAGATTTTGGAAAAAAACAGTTCCTTCTTTGAAAACACTAGAATATGGAATTTGCGGCCTTCTCTTCCCATGACAAGGTCCAATGAACAAGATCTGCTCATGGAAAGTGAACAAATTAATTGTACAACCACACAAGAGACTTAGAATTTGTTATTACTATTTATGCAGATTAGAGATTGGATTGAAATTCAAAGTTCAAGCCAAATATTTAAGAACTGAGAACATTGCACACCAAAGTCTAGAAATACATAATAAATGTACATACTTTGTCAGTTTTCTGAAGGACTTCATCGTCATTCGGATGAAAATATATCTTCCCATTCCTGTAAAGACCACAAACTACTACCTGACAAAATATGAATTTGTAAACAAAAAAATAAACATACTAGAAGACTGCATAAAAAAAATCCTATCCAAAACTATATTTAGCAGATAGAATCACCTCGTGAAACCCACGTCTTAATTGCCTATACTTAATTCCCTCTAGATTAGGAAAACTCCAAAGGTTAAACACATTCTCTGCATACAAAAAGATCACGACGCTAATTAGTGATTCAGTTGAAAACATAAATTTCAAGATTGGAAAGAATTTCACTTGAACTAAGATATTGATAACAGCCTTTCATGTAATAATAATAAAATAATGAAGAGGACAGATGTCCTAACTAATTCTGATGCAATTTTCTAGGTGTATTAATTGGAAATTTGTCAAACTAGTCAAAGGAGAAACCCAACTTGTAAATGGCCATCCTATTTCTGTTTTGGTTGTTTGGCTGGAGTACTGCTCTATGGGTGATGCTTAAATCCAACAGGTGGACCAGAATCAGACAAACTCAGAACTGGGCTTTGCAAAGTTCAAGAGACAGTTAATGACCTCCCCACCTAAGATTTGACAAGTAAATTGAAATAAATGGAAACTCTCGTGCAAAATTTATGATGCTTGAGGAAGTAGGACTGTCCATGCCAACCCAAAACCATGCAAGGGAAATTCATAAACTAGTTACGAGTAATAGTACTTCGATAGTTAAGCAGGTGCCTGTAGATCTTTATAAGTCCCTTTTGACGAGAACATTGAACAAATAACTTGGAAGCAACATTTTCCACTGGCTCTACTTTCAACCGTGAAATGGACTTCAAAAGCTCAGATGTATTGGGGCTTGAAACCTGCATATTAACCAAAGCCATACTCAACTTAACTTTCGTCAGTAAACCTAGAAAATAACTGACATAAAAGGCCACCTGAGTTATCATACCTCAACAATGGTGGGGACGGATTCCATCTGGTTAATAGGATGAAGAGCCAGTACAGATAGAAATGCATTGGTATCAACTTCATACCTAATCAATTGAAGATCTGAAATCAATATAATGTAGCTTTTTCTTAGTATTGATGCTGTAAATGTTCATCTTAGTAGTGTATTCGTTAAGAAGAGAAACAAATCAAAACATGTAGATTACAATGTGGGGATCATAGTTTACACAAATCCGAGTGCATTAGATCCACATTTTTTTGCCCTTTCCCTCATCTTCCTAAAACCTTAAGTATGCCACCTGGGCTGGTTTATTTGTGTTCCCTATATAGTTGCTACTCCCAATGCCTAACCTGTAAATGTATTTTTTTTCTACCCTCTATAATCTTGTCACCTACCCATTGATTATCCTCTATTTAGAAAGAACGAACCAATGCAGCAGTCTGGACACAGGTTACTTTGGTCACATGCAGACCGAAACCTAAGATATTGCCAGGAAACCCAGGGAAAATGACAGAAAGGTGGAAATGAACAACATGAAAAACAGTGCTTCTCTGCGGCTCTAACCTATCTCCAGTTGTGGGAAGGATAATTATGGCACGGGCCTTATTGGCTGCAGCTCTTTCGAATGACTTTGTAAGGCTAAGGCTACAACTGCAAAACAGCATCTCAAGCTGTTAGAAGAAGCTAATCATCATGAATAGGTTGTCAAAGTGCAACGATAATGTGCATCTTATTGTGGTTTAAATTCATCAAATGATTTGGTTCGTAGGAGCAACTACTTAAACACACACCTCTTCGTAAGAATATCAATATGGTTAAGATCTTTGGAAAAATTGTCAGCAAGCTTGTCCATCTGCTTCCGAGGAAGATCAGACATAAGAAGAATTCTCTGCCTCCTGCAAAGAAACAAGAGTTATGTCAAAGGAACCATCATATTATTGAACCAGATACAGTGCTAACAGCATGAGAACCAATTACCTAGCTGAAGCAGTACCTAAGCGGACAGCAAACTCATGATACTTATTTAGCTGCTTTAGTATGAAAGCCAAATGACTGTTTACTCCACAAATAATGATATGATCTGATTCAAGAACTTGAATTTGTGCCCCTTCCCTAAGTCTTTGCATATTATTCTGTTCAAGCAACAGCCTTTATGAAGCCTATTAAATACTTATAAGTAAGCTTAACTAAGTAGTTCGTGTGCCAAGGGTTTACCCTAAACTGTTCTGTCATAGTGCTCAACAGCCGAGAGTAGAACAATATGCCCCATATTGCGAGAATAAAGCCAATGACACGTTCAACACGTGTCCTTTGCTGCATTTCCATGTATAATTCTCTTCAGCCACAAATTGCATAAGTTAAAAACCAAAGCATAATTTTTTTGAAGTATCATACCCTCAGATGAGTCGATGATGAACACAGGCATGCCCAAGCTTCCCAGAAGCAGTCTTCCAGAGATTGAGTGCTACCCCTGTGTTATGGAAATATTGTATGACCACAGATACACAAACATGCGCAAACCAAGATATGCCAACTTCCTTTAGTAGATTACCTATATTTGAAAAACAGCAAGCCACCAATGACGATAAATGAGAAGCATGCCACGAGAAGCACCACAAAGGAGCTACAAAACACGAGAAGCCAATGAATAGTATAACCAGGAGATGTCCTCAAGACATCCATAAAGTGCACAACAAACAAACAGAATAACATAGGATGATAATTACAACATGCCGCTAAGAAGTATCCGACAAAAACTAATCAGTGGTTCCAAATCTGTGATATTCAGCATAAAGTAATGGACAGTGGCACAACAAAATAGAGAATCAGCAAACATTAGAATTGTTATCTATCAGCAAAACTAGTTCATACACAAATTTGCGCACCTCATGCAAGAAATAAGAAAGTCGTCATTCCACTTACGTCGCAACATTTCTTTCAAGTTGGATGTTGAATAGATACAGTAGGCGCTGTAAGCTCCACCTAATATCTTGAATTGAAGGCAATGATACATCTAAACGAAGAGGCGTGGGTTTATTTAATGAATCAGATATGCAAGCAAAAGGCAGACTTGTAGCTCGAGAAGCCCCAAGAAAGGAAGGAAGTAAGTTGTGACATAATTGTACAAATGTATTTACAAGACTTGACTGTGTTAATTTGTATACACAGTAGGACAAAACAGCTCCAATCATAAGTTTAGCTTGGTAATCCTGCAAATATAAGACATCACCCTCATAAATTTTAAAGCCAGGTAACAATTTGCTAGAAGCAAACTGAAAAATTGAACATTCTTCGAACAGAGGCTTAAGCGAACCTGAGAACTACTGAGCTGCTTCATTCTCAACAACCCACGTTTTGAATCATCTGAAGTATCCGTATACACAGCACGATCCAACTTATCCCTACTGGCACCATCATTCCCTAAAACCATATTATCACAGCTCATGAGTAACAAAAGAAATAGATTTTATATTCATCTTTTGGAAAAAGAAGATGGATCATTTAAAGCTCACATCGGCTGCGCACTCTGAAAGTGACAGCATGAACAGCAGAAGACCTGGTCCACCACAGTTGGCATGGCAGTGAATTCCTGCTAAAAATGTCAAAGTCAACCTTTCATGTTTCAGCAATCATAGCTGCAACTGTTCTATTAAACAAACACTTAAGTACTTCACATCCAAATGAATAAACAAAACTACAAACAATAATGTGATTAATTTCTATAGATTTTTAAGCATTTTCAACGCAATACCAATATAGGCGCGCACATATGAATATAATAAAAAGAGAAAAGGCGAAAAGGTAATGACCTTGTGGTTAAAGAATGACGAAGTTGACTTAGTTTTGAAGGAGGTGGAGGTGGTAGAATCAAAGGGTTATAGGTATAGAACTGAGTAAGAAGCATGGTCTCTGCTTTTACCCGTCTCTTCCTGCGTGAAACTCTACTGTTCGAAGAAAATCCTGAGACAGAAATGGAAGGAAGAAGAAAGTCTTTTCTGTTCGGATGAGCGAAAAGTGCAAGTTGAACAAATTGAACAAAGACGGTATATTTTTATGAAGAGATTTGATGAACAAAGATGGAATATTAATTTACTATTATGGAAGTGAAAGTGATAACTTTTCTTGGCTTTGGAAGATGAAAGGTGGAGAAACACGGAGGCAGAGGATTGATTATTTTATCTTATGGACCAGATTGTGGAGCCCAGGTGAGTCGCTGGCAGTCTGGCCTGAAAAGAACTGTCCGACGATTGGACGATCTCATGCTCGCCGTGATTCTCTCCGGTGTGGGTCCATCGCCGATCCAGTAGTGGCAGAGTGGTTCATTTCATAAACTATAACAACAAACAAAACAAAAACACCTAATTTTTTTTATTTTTTTTAACATTTTGGCTCTTATAGTTTTAAGATTTTTAATTAAAATCGTATTGTTTGACGGTTGAATATTTGTATTTTTTTTATAGGCTAAATATTTGTACTTGTAAGTAAGAATTCTTTAATTAAATATATGTATGTGAAAAATATTTATTCAAATATATTATTCCGTAATGAATTAATTCGAAATAAATAAATTTAGTGGATGATATAGAGTTTAGTGTAAGAGATAATTCTAAAGGTAAAATTAGTAAAAAATCACGTGCTAGAAAGAAAAATGGTCCATTCCGACACCGTTACTAATCAAATACTTAAGTACTTATGTTCCATGATCGATTTTTTTTAGTCAGATAGATATAGATTTTTGTTCTTCAATAGACTCTCTCATCTCTCTTCTTCCTCTTTGTTTCCATATCCATACATAACATAATCTCATTTCACTTTACAATACTCATTTATTTGAGTTTTTATTAGTATTTTTTGCATTTTTTTGTTAAATTTTGAAAACATGAGACTAATTAGAAATTTTGAGAAATTTCACCGAAATATTCAGAACTGAATGGTTGCGGTTTGATTCTAATTTTAAAAATACAATTATCCAGAACCAAACCGAACCGATTTTAAACTCTATTTCTGTCCAAACTCGAACCGAACTGCACCGTGCCCGGCCCTACTCACAGTCCACTTACTAATAAAAACTAGTGGATTGCATTTAGAGGAGCTAAATTCCTACTTATTACTAAATGTTTGTTGAATTTTAAGAAATATATAGTTGATTTTTTCTTTGATTTTTTATTTTTAAATATTCCTTCTCGTTACTCTATATATAACAAAATAACATCCAGATTTTTCCATTATAATTGAGACGGCGATATACAAGTCGTTGTAGTTTGTAGCGAGAAGTGAGAAGTGAAAGACAGAGAAAGTTAAAAACGAAGGGTTTATGTGTTACTTCGTGACTTCCATCTGCAAACCATGAACCCACTTACGAATACAAAAACTAAGGGTTCATGTGTTCCTTCATGACTTCCATCTGCAAACCATGAACCCAGTTTAGGAGACAAAAACGAAGGGTTCATGAGTCTGTTCATGACTTCCATATGAAAACCGTCATGAAAACCATGAGCCCACTTAAGGAGACAAAAACGAAGGGTTCATGAGTAGGTTCATGACTTCCATTTGAAAACCATGAACCACCATACGGAAATTCTATCTAAAATCACAACACAGAAATCACAAAGAGGCATGCCTACACCAATAAAAAGGCATGAACCTACCATTAAAACGACACCAAAATAAATTCTTACAAGTTACAACATAGACATCTCTGCCTTTACACAAAGAGGCATGTAACTCCAAAATGAAACAATTTTTTGTATTCTAGGGACAGAATTGAAACATAGGACAAGGAGAGGTAAATAATTATTGTTCAATTTACCTTAAATCTGTAGGTACAACGTGTGGCATTTGAATCCATTCCAAGCACTCCATATTCACCCAGCCAAAACCATTGTATCCCCATTCAAACGCCGAAGAGTTCATGATCTCAAAAAATCTCCCTGTCGCATCCCGCTTGTACCCAGTTACCAAAACGGTATGAGAGATTGCACGAGGATCAACATTTTG
>NBIL01140978.1:0-11706 GCA_002752925.1 Viola pubescens var. scabriuscula
CTCTTATTGGAATAAAACTAGCTATTTCATGGAACATAATTGACAAGAGAGGAAAGCATGAAATATAACTGACCATTGATGAAGCCCATTATTGACATAATTATACACCATAGGTTTGATTACTAACCATAGTATTAGAAACATCCAGGGTTTCCAAGGAAGAACCTGAGAAACTATAAAGAGCAGCATCAACAAGGTGTGTTCCCCTCAAGCAAAGACTCCTTATCATTTGTGTTTGAGATAGGAGCTGTTGTAGAGATTTTTGGTCAACACCTGCAAAATATTCAAGAAAGACACATGAGAAATCGCAACGCACATAATCTTGAATAGTTTTTGCAGGTACCAGGTGACCGAAATGCACATACATATAAAATTGTTTAAGCTCCTTTTAAGATTCGAGGACTTTAGCCATCAACTCATCCAATGGTACATGACAACTGCCTAGGTCGAACAAACATATGAAGATAAATTTACAGTTCCTTCTTGGCTAATTTACTCATGCATAGAATCAAGAGAAGGAACACAAGACTCACCCTTACAACCACCCATGTGAAGCTTTTGTAGCTTATGTGCCAATGTATCTGAACACTTCTCTCCGAAGGATGGAGCAGGAGTAGCCCCACAATGTTGCACAGCAGAGCAAAGAGCTAGAATTGAATTTACCCCAAAAGAAGTATCACACACCAAAACTGAGTGTAGTTTAACACATGTTGATATAACATTTGATATCCCAACATCTGTTACTGAAACACACCCTTTGAGACTTACGTATTGCAAAGAAAGACAGAATCTTGTGATGTGCTGGAGATCTGAATCTGGCATGATTGCAAGGAAATGTCAGTTGGCTGTTTGACAAAACAAAGGGTGTAAAGTCATGGGGAAAACCTAACATTGCATAATCATTTGAAAAAGAAAAAGAAAACATTTTCAGACTTGATCCAATTCTTTGGCATGTCCATGTAACAATAAATAGAGAATTGAATAGTCACAGGAAATGTCTATAACAAGTTTAAAACATTTATCAAGGTCACAGTTCATTAATATGTAACTGGTAATCCCATCCTAAAAGAGACAAATATCTAGGTGTGTATCCTTACCAATATTTAACGGAGGGCACAGTGGCCCTCTGATTGACAAGTTATTCCTTGTGGATAACACATATGCAAAAAGTGAGTTTATCAAGATGGTATGAAACAGTAAGATATGGATTATGTACAAACCTACATTCCTTGGTTTACTTGTACAATCTATCTATTTAAAGGACAGAGAGCGATGCAGGAAAACAAACAGATAAGTATCTCACCATAGAAATCACTTCGACCATCCAATGTGAGATTTGTGAGATTTGAAAGTGATGGTTCTGAATAAAATTTCATGCTCAAACTGTCATTGCCAGAAACAAAGGACTTGCTTGACAGTAGTGGTGTTCTGGAATCACTAGAAGATATAACTGAAATTTGAGAAGGTATGAGAGGATTAATATCGACCGTGAAGTCAACTTCAGTCAAGAGAGGGCACTTCCGCACTAATTTATGCAAGATAGTTGTCTTAATGTTTAGAAGATAAGCGGCTTTTAGTTTTCTTAATGAAGGAAATGATTTGGAGAAGAACTCCATGGCAGCTTCAAGAGGCAGACTTGGACACCTGGAGATATCCACTTCCACCACCGCATCAAAGGAGAGAATCGGGAGAGACCCTTGTGCAATTCCACTTTGATCTCTGCTATATTGCTGAATATCAATCAAAGAGTGTTTACAGCTCTTTCTCAGCTTGATGTCCGTACTGTAGGAAGAAGGAAGCAAAGATAGGAGCAGAAGTGCTTGGGTTATCTGTGGGCATCCTGAAAGGTTAACTTTCTGCATAGAGGAAGAAATATTACAGTCATCAAAGCATGATGGAGGCATAAAATTCAAGCGGGTATAAGCAATTCCACAAGATGCTCATGCCAGCCAACCCAGAAAAGTATGGGAACAATATCAACCAAATCACAGCATTGATATTCTAAGGTTTGAAAGGAAAGACGGCAATCTTTTAGAGGAAAAACAACACTTCGATCGAAGTTCTGTTTCTCAATCATATTAGTTGAGCTTCAAGCTATACGAATCACTGGATGATGCTAGTTCCTACTATACATATCTGCCTTGTATTCACTAGATTCGTTCAATAAATCCTCAACTGGAAAACATAATCATTGGACGACCTACAAAAGTAAAAGAAGTACCTTAGAATATTCTGCCAGCCGAATCCTGAGGTGGCTCAAATCACCATCTCCTAATACATTAATTGATTCTCTTGGTGGAATCTTAATCAGCTCAAAAATCCCCCCCATGCTCTCATCAGCAAGCTCTGAAAAATAGTCTGATCTTCTTTTTCCTAATATATGAACCAACTGAATTATATCATAACTCCAATTGACAACAGTATTTAGCATAGACAAAACTTAGGGAACCACTGAGTATACCTGCAGTAAACCACAATGGCAAAAGGGACAGTCGGATCTGTTCAGTGACACTAACAATGAGAAATTTCCATATAACATGAATGAAATACAAGCAGAAGACAGGAGCAACAAAACACTAGGCTGAACCATTGATTTTTGGTATGCTGGGTTTCAAGTTCTTTTAGTTAACAAAAACATTTTATAGCTGACAGTATGAGTTTATAAGTAATGGATAAACATATCTTAAATGTTATACTGTCTATTTTATTACTCTTAGTATTCCGTTTCTTTCAAATGTGGTGACGAATGTAGTAAACAGAATGACCAGAGTAATTTCTGCCTGGTTTTGCCATTAAAGCATTTTTTCCCCAGAGAAACTAAGGCAATCTCACATCCACTGTCCAAGCCACATGCAGTTCAAAAACTAAGGGAACCTCTATTTTTAGATCCTCAATATCAAAGATTACAAATTCCCACATACCTGCTTTAGAATTCCAGTGCAGTCATCTTGAAGTTTGCTCAAAGGTTCCGTCCGTTCTGCATTAGTCTTTGTCCAAATTAAAAGTGCATCACAAAGAAGCCGTTCACTGTAAATGTTAAGTAAAAAATCAGAAGCAGAAAACATCTTGCAAAAACTAAATCAGGTAGCAGAAACAATAGTTTAACAACCTGTCAACTGTCAGATTAGGATGCTGTATGCAAAGAAGTAGCAAATCATGGGGAACATCTCCAAAAGAATTACTAAGCGTGGCCCACATCTGCAAATAGAGCAAGTCATCTTCAATGAGCTCGCAAAAAATTGAACACAGGCAAATGAGAACAAGTGTAGGTATGTGAGTAAAGGAAATATATAGTGTTTAGTAATTGTTTATAACATTGACAATTCAAAGGAGAAATAAGTTAAAGCACATACAAAATTTCTCGCTAGATAACTTGCACATAAATCCTGGAAAAAATCAATCGCTGCAGCACACATATTATAAGATATATCAATTACATTGAACACACGCCAAGTTTTAACAGCAAACAAGAAACAACAGCTTTCAAAACTGAAATCTAAACTCACAGTGCGCTAATCCAAAGTTCCAAATATGAATCAAGTCATCCAACTGTAGTATTATCCCCTCCGACGATGCTGCTTCAGGAACCCAAGTTTTACACTTCACTAGAAGTGTTTCAACTCCAAAATAAAGTGCAGCCTAACACAATTAAGGAAACAAAGAACACTAAGACACATACACATTGTGCATAAAGAATTGATTTATCTGGTAATGACAGCGAAATAATAATCGTTCAACAAACAATGATTAAACCAGCAGCATTCACTATTTACCTCGAAAAGGGGGAGGAAATTGCTGAAGGTAAAATCCACGTGGCAGCCATAAATAACCTTCAAAACATTCACAACACTTTCCAGGTTCCACGAAATTGCAACACATTGCAAATTTGATTCACTGCCCAAAAGAAAAACAAGTAAGTTTACTGTTTTTCAAATTTTAACAGGCTTTTAAATCAAATTTATATACCTGAAGTTGCCGCTGAGGAGGCTACGGAAATAGGAAGAGTGTTGAAGAAGCCTGAGAAGAAAAAATAAGGCAGAACAGGGATGACGTTAGCGGGATATTCTGATTACTGAGACGGCGATGAGAGAATGAGAAAGTGGTACTTGCGTTCTACGATGAGCCTGAATTTGAAGTGTTTGGTGGCGGAGGATGGCGGAGGAATCCCAGGTGTGGATATCGGCGGTGGAGATGAGAGTTTCGGCTTGTTCGGTTTCCGGTTCGATTGGGTTGGGGTTTGTGCATACGAGAGTAAAGAACTCATCGTCCAAGCTTGACGACACCATAACCAAGAAACAACAGAAGGAATTCCTTGATTGATTTGTTCAAAAGTATGTTGAATCCTTAAACTTGAAAAGCGTCTTCTGCAGAGTAAAACGCAGCGTTTGGATTACCTATGTTACGTGCGGCTTTTTACCGTTGCTATAGGATGGGGGAGCGGGTGAATTATTAAGGATTTGTGATCGGAAATTAGAGGAATTACGGAGTAACTTTACCTTTGAATGAGCTGACCTGACTCAAGCTGGATTAGTTCTAAGCTCTAGCACAGCGGATTTAAAAATATATGTAGTTTAGATTTAAAATAGAACTATAGAGGTTACTCTTTTTTTCTCTGCTCTCCCGTAGGGGTAGAATACTAATATCATCTGAGCATTACTTTATCCTTTCCTCGTTCACCGGATTAATAACGAGCGACCAATTCATCTTAACGTTGTTGCCAAATGCCAATCCAAGTGAACTGTTCATACTTTATACTGTCAAATGATAGAAATCACAAAGGAAAATACGTACACAATCGACGAGTTGCTACTAGAATGACGTGAACATTTAACATTTATGTTGCAAAATCTGGTCCCGAAGGGATTTCACGTCCGCTAAATAATCAAACCATCCTTCCCTTCCCTCAAGCCATATACGAGGGCCTAACAGCTTTAGGGGAAGTATGCTCAATCAAATTTACATCATAATTACAACAGGGGACTGAGAAGAAGCTACTCTTATCAGAACAACTCGAACTCAAGGTGCTCTCCACTTGGCTTACACTCCAAGTACTTGCTGCTCGTTTCCTGTGAGAGGCTGTGCAGGAAATCGTGGGAGTCCGGTAGTTCTGGTGGAATGGCACAACGAATCAATGCCCAATTCAAGCCTTGAAAGAAAGGATGTTGCTTTATCTCAGCAGCTCCTTTCTCTGATCCCAATCGGTTCTCCGGCTCCTTCACCAACAGACCTCTGATGAGATCTCTTGCCTGAAAACTGACGAGCGGGCCATCTGGGAAAACCAGGTCTCGAGCGACCACGTTGCATAATGTTTCTTCATTCCCACAACCCTTAAAGGGAGTTACGCCATATATAAGCTCATAAAGGAATACGCCAAATGTCCACCAATCAACTGCAGCACCATGACCCTCGCCTTTGATAATCTCAGGCGCCAAGTATTCATGGGTCCCGACAAAGGAATTTGATCGCGCATCAGTAGGCTCTGCCACAAGTTGCGGCAACGATCGGAGATGCAATGCAGCTTCTGCTTTTAACTTCCTTGCTTTTGCTGCGGCAGGTAAAAATCGAGGACTGAAGCATGGGACTTGACAGGCCGGTTCAACACAAAAAGGATTTATGCAGTTGGTTTCCGTGCATGGACCAGAAATTCTAGCCGGATCTGCAACACCTGAAGATTTCAGGAGGGTTGGATTCACACTGCATCTTAGTGAGAGGTCAAAGTCTGTGAGCATAATATGGCCATCTTCTCGGACAAGAATGTTCTCTGGCTTCAGATCCCGATATATAATTCCAAGCATGTGCAAGTACTCCAAAGCAAGGAGGACTTCAGCTACATAGAACCTACACAAATGATGATTCAACATTAATTGCAGGATATGAGACTAAGGTCAGGGAAGCTCAATCATGAAAGAATTCACCATATCCCTAGCTTTTTATAATTCATTGTCTCAAGACAAGATGGAAAGGGCATACAAAAAATGCACTGCAAATGCAAGGGATGCAATTTTCATACAGCCAAACAAATTCGAACACACACGTCAACAATTACTGAAATGAGAAAAGGATACCAGACTCCATCGAAGCAGCATTCAGGCAATAGATAACTTTGGCTACAAACTTGTCTAATGGGATTGTTGCTATGGATGGTAAAAATAAGAAAGAACACCTCAGTGGAAAGGAATAGGGTTTTCCCATATATTGAACTTAATTGGCACACCTTTTGGCAATTTAAACACAAATTATAATAGTTAAAGACAAGATGATGCCGACAGATACAGGATTGACTAAAATGCTAGTGATAAGGACATCATGCTGACGCATGACTGGTCATAGTGTATGTCAAATGCACCATCTAGAACTTTGAAGGGATAGAGAGAACACCACAATTAAAATGATACTCAAACTGCATACTAAGGAGAATATAAAAAGAAAATACTCATCTAAATGCATATTACTCTGAAGTCTAAAGTGTCCTACCTGGCTGCTTGTTCAGGGAAGCTCCTACCAGGCTGTTTCTGGCGAAGAACGTGCAGATCTCCTCCTGGACAGAACTCCATAACTAGACATGATAAATTATCTGAAGTGAACTGCGCATACAGTGTAGGGAGGAAAGGATGGTCTAACATTCTCAAGATCTCTCTTTCAGTTTGGGCCCTAGGCATCTTCTTCCTTCTTGCTAGAAATTCATTGTCCATGACCTTTATTGCAAACATGCAATTTGAACCAATGAGTTCAGCGAGATAAACAGTCCCTATGTCTCCACAACCAAGCTTCTTTAAGAGGTTGAAGTGTCTCAAACTTAGGACTCCATGCTGCTTCTTTACAAGGCGAATAGCTTCCCACCTAGCATCCTTCGACATGTGAGGTTTGTTACCACAACTGGGCCTGCTGGCATTACTCTCATCACTGTTGCTCGTGCTAGTACTGTAGTCACCAAGGCTACTCTTTGAGCTTTGGGAAAATTCCCCCTTTTCTCTTGATTTTGAATTCGTAGTTGCTTTTCCAACACCTCTACTTCTGTTACAATTGCTCGAAGTCCATTCTGGTTTACTTGAATCAGAGTTTACAATACTCGCGTTAACTTCAGCACCAAAGCTGCAGGGATTGGGACCTGGTACATCTGGATCAGAATCTTCAATTGCATCCTTCAGTGTACATTGACATTTCTGGCAGACCAGTTGACCTGTGTTAGGAGCAGAGCCTTTATTAGCCTCCTTAGAGGAACCACCACTCGCCTGTTTTATTTTCTTCTTGACAGAACCCTTTGTCCTTACATTTGGTTTAGCTAAACGAGGAGAGCTTCTTGTTAACTTGCCTACCCTGTTTCCATTAATTACAAAAGAAGGTGCAGAATGCAACCTCCCCTTCCGACCTGACTTTGATGCTGTCAATTTACTAGCTAGTTTGGTTGTTGAAGTGGGAACATTTACATCTAGCTCTAAAGTATTATCACAAACCACAGGTGTCTTCTTCGCCCTCTGTTTCACTTCTGTCTTCAAAGCTTGATTTCCAACTTTTCTTGGCACAGAGAAGTTGTCAGTTTGCAATGACATGGCTCCAGCACCTTTTTGTAAGGTTGGGACTGCAGTTTGAGGAGAAACATAAGCCCTTTGGGTTGGTGA
The DNA here is from genome assembly GCA_002752925.1 of Viola pubescens var. scabriuscula. Taxonomy (NCBI): domain Eukaryota; kingdom Viridiplantae; phylum Streptophyta; class Magnoliopsida; order Malpighiales; family Violaceae; genus Viola; species Viola pubescens. The sequence goes on from NBIL01140978.1 coordinate 7,620, forward strand.
CTTCTGGTCATGCCTTCCCACTTTTCCTGTGGCATAATTGATATCGACCTCAGTTGGTATCTTGCCAATACCATTTAGCACTTGTGGGACTGCGAATGTAGGAGAGGAAAGAGCACTTTGGTTTGGTGACTTTAGCGGAGTTCTGACTTTTCTGGGTGCAGAAACCACATCATTCTGCATTGATGTGGTCCCAGCAGCATCATACCTCATTTCAACAGTAAACGGAGGAGAAGATTGAATACTTTGGTTTGGGGATTTTAATGCTTGGAGACGAGGAGAAGATTGAGCACTTTGGTTAGTCGATTTCACTGCTTGGAAACATGGAGAAGATTGCACACTTTGATAAGGTGATTTCAGTGTTTGAAACCGAGGAGAAGACTGAGCACTTTGGCTCAAGTACTTTTTTGGCACCTGAAGTTGCTTAGGCACTCTCCCTGAAGAGATTGATTTGCTATCCTCCGGAACCAGTGATATTGCAACCATATTCCCTTTACCTCCACTTATAGGAAAGCCAGATCTACTGGTTTCAACCACCACAGAATTGTACAAACTCTTAATCCTTCCAGCTTCTGATACTGGAGAGGATGATGACATCGATAACCGCTTCATAGCAGCCATTTCTGATGCCTTCGAAAGGCAGAGCTCCCTTAATGCCTGCTTCAGGGACACTGGTTCAGAACTCCCCATCCCTTGTGATTGAGGCACACCCATCGTAATAGGCCTCTTCATAGCATTTTTCCTCAACGGGCTTGAACTCGTACTTGCTAGACTTGTAAGATCCAAACTTTTGGATGAGTTTTTAATACTGATAGACTCAAACAAGTGATTGATATCATCCTGTAGAGAATCCTTCAGTCCAAGTTTAAGCACAGGAGGCTTTCGATCATGGCCACCTGTACTCAATCCAGAATGAGATCGATAATCTCCTCTAGAACTCTTATTGACTGACTTCATCTCTTCCTTCACTTCAACAATTTCACAAGCACCCGAATACGACCCCATCACTTCACACACACTGACACTCCACCAAATCCATTGGCACAACCCACTCAACAAGAAAGTTTGGCGAATCCCCACCAATACTAAAAGCATCTGTCAACGATCTTCATTCTAGATACAGAGAGCTTCATTAATGATCCTTCTCACTCACCCTAAAACAGCAACATCAAATCCCTGGCATTCACCAAAGCATAAACCACCAAAAAATTAGATTTTTTTCTTCAAAAAACGCAATAAAAGACTACATATGATTGATGATTGATGCCTACCAAGAAAACAACTTTAAGTTTAAATGTCTACACAATAATAATGTTCACAAACAATTAAAAACAAAACCCATATTAGCACTTTTTGTCTCCCACAACAAAAACATGAACTTTGAAGCATTGTATTTCTCTCAAAATCTCAGCTAACCTGCATTCCTTCCTATCAAGCTCATGATGCACATACAAGCACATCATAAACGAGGTAAAAGCACCGCCAAGTGAAAAAAGGAGATGAAAGTAGCAGTACCTGAAGAGGAATCCAGATTTGGGCCTGAGGGGAAAACCCTAAAGTAGGAGAATAAGAGCCGAAATGAAAAGTAGAGGAAGAGAGAGAAGCGGAGCAAGAGAGAGAATGAGAGAAGAGATACTATACTTTTTACTGGGTAGAGTGAGTTTTGTTCGGTGCTGTGGCTATACGGAAGAGAGACTGATTTTCTAGTTTTCTATTTTTCTATTTTTTTTTTCCGTAGGGGAAGGAAAAGGACCCACCGTATTTGCTGGTGGGACTCATGTAAAGGAAAAAAATAAGAAAAAGATGTGGATAGATGGAGACGTGTAGACAAATATATTAATGTCCCACAGAGATAACAAAAAGATTTTTCTTTTTCTCGTTTTCTATTTTTTCTATTTTTCTTAATTACAACAACTTACAAAGGCGCGTTTTTAGTGGCCGGAAAACGACAGACTGATTTGCATTTTTTAATGGTCTTCGCCACCGGTCACCCACAACCGAAGTTACTCCATGTACAGAGCAGTAAATTTCCTACAGAAAATGCAACTTTTACCGCAATAAGTTGACTCGATCAAAACTAATATTGATTATAATATTATTTTTTTATTTTTATAAAAAAATTGCATGAATTATATAGATTCTAATGTTATTGATCGTTTAAATTTATTTGCAATATAGTATATAATATAGCTAAAAAAATAAAAAATTGCATTCTCCTCCTTTTGGTAGCGACATGCGGTGTGTCGGTGTTTGTCAGTTTTGATTCCTTGGTTTGAATGGAGAGAAACTATTGATGACTAATTGATTGAACTTCACCTTTTGCTAATACGAAGGAAAAGACATTGGTGTGATGAGAGAAATAACCTTAATCAAGTTCTTCGGTTCACTTTTAATGTCGTTATCGTAACAGTAGCTTACATTAGTAGTAATGATTAATATAATGGTCCCTTAACCAAGTAAAATACTTAGATCAAATCACCTCGAAACAACGACACAATATATGTATATGTAGTGAGTATTTGAATTCAAGTACAAATTTTACACGCGTCTACAGGGAGAAAAAAATAAAAACACACACACAATAGATGCCATCATTGACAATTTGCCATCATCGATGCCTCGCCACTGATTTTTCCTTTTCTTGCATATGACCGAATTATTCTTTTAATTCTTTTATTACTTCAATTTATATAAACTATGATCTTCTTTTTTAGTATTTTTTTCTTTTCTTTTCTCTTCTTTTTTCCTAAGGAGGAGAAATATGCATCGGATGCGTTTTTTATGTTAGGTGTGCGAATGTGCGCAAGAAAACAACAAAAATAAAGAAATGATTTTTCGTTATGCTTGTAAACGTGAATGGGGACGAGTAAGAAGCGGCCGAGGTTGGGCTTTATTTTTATTTTTATTGCTTTTATTAGATTCCCCACGCAGAGAGAAATTAAGAAAAATTGAGATTTTGTTTTTGATATGAAAAATAGAGGTGGAGTATAGTGTTAGGTATTTTTCAAGAAAAAAAAAAGGAATTTAATTATCTTGAGTAAGAGGCTGCAGGTTCGATCATTATACATGAAGAAATCACATAACGAAATGAGCTAATTCGGTACGAACAAATTTAATTTCATTTTAACGAATTTAGAGATACTTGTGATTTAAATTTTAATTATCTTATCAATAATTGTTTTATTTTTTTCCAATTTTTTATTATTATACGTATTTATAAATTACCGTTTCAATTATTAATTTCAAAACTATTTGTCAGCTTTTTCGCCTAACGTACAAATTAAAAATCAAATACTCCTACAATTATTATTATTAATTATTAAGAAGAAAAAAGAGAGAGGAAGGGAACACTTGTCAGACGAGGAGGCAGAAGGGCACGGCCCACTTTGGTGGTACTGCATCAACGATGAACACATAATATCTGATTCAATCCAGCCATACTTCGCTTCATTTTCCGAGCCCATCCAAAATAAAAATAAAAAAATACCTAATTTCGAATTTCAAAATTATCACTTGAACTTGATCTGAGCAGCTGAGCGCCTATCTTTTGTCCGTATTGTAAAGTGCAAGAATCATCAGTATAAACAATGACACCAATTTGACAATTACAGAGTGTATTTTTATTTTTATTTTTATTTTATTTTTAGAAAGGAAAAAAAAAAGAGTGTACTGTGTTTCTATTTACCTAACTTTGGTAAGCATTTTCATGGAGGGAGTAATTGAAAAGATGTCCATTTTCAGTTTTTTTTTTTTATTCACACCTAATTAATGTCTGAATAAGAAGGTGGGCATTGGGCAGGCCTTAAATTAAGAACGAAGCTATTAGTGGTAAGAAAGTGAAGTAGAAGGAAGCAAAGAAGAAAAGGCAAAGCTCTGAATTGCATTTTGAAACTTATGAGGTGGTTTCCACTTTCCCTAACATGCTTGATTAATTAATTCGTTCTTTGTGTTGGAACATTAGTTAAAAGTACAATTAATGTCGCTTCCGGTTTGGTAATTTGTATCTTTCCTAGCGCTTTTAACCATAGTATTTCTACTACTTTAATAGAAGAAGAAGGAAAATGCAAGTAATTTCAAATTATTAACATGG
>NBIL01140992.1:0-14953 GCA_002752925.1 Viola pubescens var. scabriuscula
GCGTATGTTTCTTATTGAACGTTGTAACAGAAGAACTGTAACATAAATAGGCAACTTCCACCAGGGACCATATCCCAATTATTTAATTTTTATTTTTATTAATTACTAATTGACCCATCAGCCATTAGTAATTAACCCAGGATTCTGCACAATTACAGATTGTGCCCCCACACTGTATTAATTAGACAATTGGACCTCTTAACTTTATTAGATCATTAAATTAGTCCAATAAACTTTTATATTAATATTATATTATATGATTAAATATACTCAACATATGTGTCCATGTGTTATAAATGTATATATTACGGTACTGAATGCACTAGTCCCGTTGTCCAAAATCCAACAAAAACCGTTCCAAAGGAAAAGAGATTGTCAACAATTTGCAATGGAATCTCAAAGTTTCCTATATTATTACGGAAGATTAAACCGTATGTAGTTTTTAGAGTTTCAAGTTTTTTTTTAACTGATCAACCTAACAGAGAAAGAGGATTACGGGGTTAACCACACAACCCTCAATCAATAAAGCAACTTAAGATATGATCATTCTTTGAGGAAAGTCAATAAAACTCTGGAATTATGTCAAGATTTTTCTATAATGTTTCAAAATCTACTTCAAACGATTCTACCAGACTACCACAATTGTGGCTCACATCAGAAACAAAAAAGGGATGCAACTGCAATATGCATGAATAAAGGGGGCATGTTGAATAGGCTTATTATGCAAGATAGTTATAACATGTAAGACTTGAGGTTCAATTCAAGTAGATGGCTAATCGAGATAAGTTTCGAGTCAACAACTAAAGTGAAATCACCTAAGTTTCAGTTGATGGCTTACTCTCAACGAAATCACCCTACTTAGGTGTACCAATAATTGATCATGCTGCAACTCAAATAAATCAATTATTCAAGTGACTGAAACCTTTCAAGCTATCATACCTATTTTGGAGAGAAAATATTCATCAGCAAGCTGAGATTGACTACTCAATTAGTTCCTACTACACTCAAACTATATATCAATCAAATAATGCAACTAAGAATGGGTTTTCAAGGAATTTGAGAGATCACAACGGTTCTACTTAAGACGGTTCATTGGCTTTGAAAACACTTACGTTTAAGTTTTGAAACTTTTTGAAAAATGGTAAGTAAGTAATCACTTCAAAGGTATCTTTTACTATCACTTTCTATTTTTTGTAATTTTTCTAATGAAAAATTAACCCTATTAATCACTCTTCTCCTCTTTAGTGTTCACCAATCACAGAGGTTGTAAGATTTTGTCTAATTTTTCTCTCTTTTTCAAGAACAAGTTTCTTATTTTTTTCAAGTTGCTTGTTAAGATCTTGCTTAGAGATTTTTTATAACCTCCTCCTCTTTTCAAATCATTAGTGTACGTAGCAAGAAATGGTCGAAACTACATTCCTAATCAAGAACAAGTATATTGCAAATCTTACTTCAATTCAATTCTTTCTCCCTCCTTCCTTTATTATATCTCTTTCTATCACAAACACAATGAGTTTGCTTTGTTGGATGCTTAAAACCATTCCTCACTTCTCCTCTTTTCCATCTTGCATAAACTCGAGGGGTTTGCTCTGTAAGGTCAAATGTTTTTAGTTTCCTCTCATTTCTTCCTCTTTCTTTTATGTGCTTAGTGCTTAAGTTATGACTACATTTTTATGGTCTTACTTGTCATTGTGGCGAACTTGCATCGGTAAAGGTTGTGTGTGAGTGACACGAGACTGAGTTTGGTCAAACACATTAAGTGTAAGTGTTTTCTAAAGTCGTCGAAGGTAGCTGCTATTTAAGTGGAACCATTGTGATCCCACCATCCTAGGAGCTCATTTTGGTGACATTCCTTAATTTACAGTTTGAGTTTAGCAATAAACGATATATTCTAAATTACTTGAATAGTTGATCTCACTCGAGTTAGGCATAACTAATTGCTAGTCCACTTTGACCAAGTACTCCAAGTGTGGTGATTCCATTTGAGTATATAAAGGCGGATAAGTCGTTATCAAAGTTTGGTGATTTCCTATTTGGTTGTTGACTAGTCATTTTACAATGTGATTTTTTTTTCAAGGCTTGTTTTAATTAATAAAATTTATTTTTAATTTTAAAACATTTTACTTTTTGAAGTGATGACTCATTTCTTTCCTTTTCATTTCCCTTTTGAATGTCATGTTGCTTCACGAGCTAGATTTATTTATTAACTAGGTTAATGGACACAATCTTCACCTCTCAAATCCAATTCTTCATTTTTTAGGGGTTTTAGATGGTTGTTCATAACACATTTTTTTCCAATGCAAATGAAGCTACGATGTCAAGAAGAATCACATTAATACAATCATCATGTTGTACAACAACACATAGAAGAAAGAGGGGTGGGTGATAAACGTCTACTCTCACAAAGGCTACCGCGTACGTCTGCTTCCGTAAGAAAGCATACATGATTACTGTAGATCATCCCATTCTTCGTACGCCCAAATCCGTAGGAAGGATGGAAAATAAATAATAAAACTAAAAAGAAGCTTAATCATAGAATTATTATGCTTCTAAAATGCTATTGTATGAACGTCACATGTGCTGTTGATGTTTAAAATAGCTTATAGGAGGTTCTATTTATAGTGTGAACGCTAGGATTTTATTTTTATTTTTAACCGATGTGGTATTTTTTAAACTTTTTGGTAGCCTAGAACGTTCTAAAAGCCTAAGAAACCGATCAAAAACTTTAGGGGGCGATCGTTTATGATCCAAAACTAGGTAGCCGATCAACCACCTTTGTAATTGATTGACTACTCTTGCCATCGACTGGCTACATGTGTTCTCAATATTAGTTACACTCTCAATGTGCATGAATCTTGTTTTGGTCATAACATTTCATCTTGAACCTATAATTATATGCAAAGAAATCCCCAAAGGATGGTCACAATAAAATATGGGAGAACATGAACTTAGAACCATCCTTAAACTCATTTTGTTAATAGAAATAAAACTTCATCGATCTCTTTAAATAAAATGATGCTGTCCGTTTTGAGTTTAAACTCGAATATTTTTTTTATCTTTTCAATGTGATACTTTAGTTCGCACCCTCTAATATTCTTTTATGTTCTTCCAAAAACATTAGGTTTTATGATTCATTGGGTACATGTGCGTATACTTGACCATATAATTCATACGTGGGACAGATTGGGGTTCACAGGTTCACGTGCAATACATGATCTCTTCCAAGGGAAATAGTGGCTACTTGTCTCCCTCCTTGCATCTTCTTCCTTTTTTTGAGAGGGTTTGATCTAAAATGATTCTTGCCGATGGAGCAGGAATTAATGGACTGTAAAATTAATGGAATCTGGCTTATCACTCGTGGACAAAAAAAATAAACAATTGGCTTGTTGTGCACATGGACTGAAAGAAAGGTCTTATAATAAATAGTGTACATATCACTGTACATTGACAGATGCATACGATGAGTACACATGAGTTCCTTTTCTTTCCTTGAAAAAAAAAAACAAAAAAAACAAAAAAAGAAATAATTGTGTGGTTTTTGTTTCTTGATTCAAAGAAAGTAAATAAAGGGGTGACCTCAGAATTGAACTGAAAATGATGGGGAAAATAAGATGTCTTTTTTTGATAACATATGGTTGTAATACACTAGGGAAAAATGTATTAATTAAGATTAACGGGTTCGACTAAGAAAATTAGAAACCGATTAGTTTTTATGTACGTATGCATCGTGATTTCGGTCCAAAAATAATAATTTCCGCGAAATTTAAATTTAAACCGGTCTAGTTAAACCATAAATCAGTTGCTAAAACTTATTAATTTGTACCAGTTGAACTAGAAATTTCTAGCTCACTCATTTTTATCCTTACGTTTGTTTAATTCTCTCAATTAATAATCTCCTAAAAAAAGAGAAAAAAATCCACCATCTCAACTTAGAAGGGGCATAAAAAAACCTTTTGTACATAAATTTACATTTTTTATTAAATAAAACAAAATTTACATTTTTAACAATGAATTTATTTACATAAAAAACCTTTGTACTATAAAAATAATAATAAAAAAGAAGAGGAAGAGAAAGAATAGAAAATAAATAAATAAATAAAATATGAAGTTGGTGGTTGAAAAAAATGAGGTGGCAATGGTGGGTTCCACTAAATGGAGATATAAAAAGAGGTTAATGGATACCAAATTACCAATTCTCATTCCCATCCATCCCATCCCTCACTTTTTAGCCTCAAACCTCTGTGCTTGTTTTCAAAGACAAAAAAAAAAAAAAAACAGAGAAACTGACTCATTTTGATCAACAACAACAACAATAATCCTAATCAATTAAGGATTTATATCAGATCAGATTCAACTATTTATATTTCCTGGCATGGAAGAAAATCAACAGCAGCAGCAGCAACAACAAGTTGCTTCAGTACTGAAATCAAGATTCAGAAGGATTTGTGTCTTCTGCGGTAGCAGCCCTGGCAAGAATCCCAGCTACCAACTTGCTGCTATCCAACTTGCCAATCAACTGGTAATATAAGTAACATCTCTTTATAATATTCTTCTTTTATGATCATAAGTTGAAATTGCGAGTTAAGAGACTAAAACTCTTGGTAGCGCACCACTTCTTACTTTACCGGAAGTGAAGTACCGCTAAGTTATCGTTGATTCCTTACCTTCTATTATTATTATATATGTTAGATAGCATCCTCTGCTAATTGTTATGTTTTTGGATAAAGAAGCTTGAAAATAAAAGATTTTCTAATTAAGATAATTATATGAATCAATGGAGAACTAATTAAATGGTTTTGATTAGGACACGTAATTAAAGTAATTAATTATTAATTAACTAATTAGTGAAATGAATGCAGATTGAAAGAAACATTGACTTGGTTTATGGCGGGGGGAGCATTGGTCTAATGGGTCTGGTCTCCCAAGCTGTGTATGAGGGTGGCCGACATGTGTTAGGGTAATTCTTTCATTTTCATTTTCATTTCCCTCTCTCCCTCTCTAATTATAAATTTTAATTTTCATTATTTTTTAACAAATTTAATTATCATTTCTTTCTTTTGCAGAGTGATCCCTAAGACACTTATGCCAAGAGAGGTAAATCCCATCTCCTGCATTATATAAAATACCACACATTTTTTATAATTATTTTATTGAAATTCCAACATATTACAATACTAATAATTAACAAAACTAAAAGATGGTTGTGTGCACGATGTATATGACAGATTACAGGAGATAGTGTTGGGGAAGTGAGAGCTGTATCGGGCATGCACCAACGCAAGGCCGAAATGGCTCGTCAAGCTGATGCGTTTATAGCCTTGCCAGGTACTGTATTATTAGTTAATTAATTACTTAGTGCAATATTTTAGGAATATTAATTTCTCACCAATAATTAATCCAATCATTAGTGCCATTAATTACTTTGGTGATCATCTTGATTGGAACTTAATTCACGTGATCTCATTTTTAAGTAGTCTTTCTCTTTCTAGAAACTACTAGTACTACTTTTAGGCCAATATCATTGAGAACATTTTACATAAATGTAACTGTATATTATTCCCAAGAAGAAACGTACTCCTACTACAAAAGAAATGGGTCAACCATGTTAAAAGTATAACTCGTAATAATTCATGTGACAGGTGGCTATGGAACTTTGGAAGAACTCTTGGAAGTCATCACTTGGGCTCAACTTGGCATCCATGACAAACCGGTACGATTTATGATACTATTGATGTAGTTTAGTAAGAAGATTCGATATCATCATACTCCCTGTGCTCCTCCCGGGCCTAATAAAAGCTTGTAAAGGAGAGGGTCTTAAAATGGTAAAGAGAACATAAGATTTTTGAAGTTTTAATTTGGATTGGTCAGGTGGGACTGTTAAACGTGGATGGTTACTACAATTCCCTTTTGTCATTCATCGACAAAGCCGTGGACGAAGGGTTCATAGCACCAGCTGCCCGTCACATTATTGTGTCTGCCCAAACTGCCCATGACCTCATGTGCAAGCTCGAGGTATATACTTTTTATTATTTTTATTTTTATTCTTGTTTAATTGAGTAGATATCCCATACGCAATCAATGATCTAACTAAGATATATATATAGATTAATTAGTTAATTAATTAACAATAATTAATCTTGTTGGGTTTGACCAGGATTACGTACCAAAGCACAATTCCAAGCTAACTTGGGAGATGGAGCAACAATTGGGGTACACCATAAAGTCTGATATTGCTCGTTGACCTGGATCTCCATGATGTAGGGACATGATTGATCATCCATGGGGGATTTTGTTGTTGTTGATGATGATGGTAAATTATGACCGTAGAATTAGTCCTAATTAGAATTTTATTTTATTTTTGGTTTATATAGATACATGTAGCGCTATATATATAATTAATTAATTAGATATTTGATCGTGATCATGCTTCTGATCTTTTTTTAACCCCCACCATTGATTATTGGGATTTAATTTGCAATTAGTGTTTGACTTGTAAGTGACTTTTTTATATCCCCACTACTCTCCCATTTTGGTGATCAATTACTAATTTGTTGTGTATTAATTTTGTTTTCTTTTTCTAGAGAATAATAAAAACTTCAATTAATTATAACTATATATTATTTGCACTTTCTACCAACAACACACGACCACGAGAACAAATACGCAAATAATAGATCATTTTGGTGTAAGGTGTGAGAATATCGTCATTTATACACTAACTAGGGAGATTATTGTTGGGTGTGCGAACTAAAATTTTACATTGGAAAAATAAAAGAAATAAAAAGTAAATATAAGAGGAGTTGATCTTCTAATGGAATAAGACCTTTTATTAAAACTGTGCGAGTTTAGACCCAAAACGGACAATATTATTTCATTAAGAGAGATCGGTGAGCTTTTATTCCTCCAACAAATGGTAGTGGAATTGACGATTCGATGAGTTTGTGGAGTGCACTCGATGAATTGGTGGGACGAGTATATGGATGATGACCCAAGCCTAGTGCACAGTGACTCATCATCATAAATGCTCGAATGATGTTAGCGGCACATAATGAATCTCCAAACTGATGAGCCAAACGGTGGGCGGTTCAAAGTCGAACATTAAGTACGGTGAATCTTGGAAAGAAATTTAAAGTTGGTGGGTTCTGTTGAGGACTATGTAGGGCTTCGTTCGAAAGGAAGATTATCGGGCTCAGATGGTGATGATAAAAAGTAAACATAAGAAGAGTTGATCTTTTGTGAAAACCGTGCGAACTTAGGCACAAAACAGACAATATTATTTCATTAAAAAATACTGATAGATTTTTATTTTTTCCAACAACTAGAGTTTTTTAAAGCCTGAATTTATACACATAATTTTTGCTTTATTTTTATTTAAATTTCTTCTTGGGGTGGATAGGTAGAATGTTGCCTTAACTTTCTTTCTTTTTTTTCCGGGACAAGACCATGTTGTTGTATATCTTGAATTGATCACATGTGTCGGTTACAAATTGTTTTCTTTGCAATCAAAATCTGAGAAGAGTTCAGTTTATTTAAACTGAAATTCGAGCAAATTCAGTATTTATTATAGTCTTTTTTAAATGAATTTTGCAAGAATTGAACAATTAAAATTAATATAAGATAAAATTCTTGTCAAAATAGGTGTGATTGTTGAAGGATTCATTTCTTAATCATTGATTCATATCAAATAATATGTTCATTTTAATTCTTTTAATTACAAGTAGTATACTAATAGTTAGAATTCATTCATTAATTAAATTCTAATTGAACTCTATCAGTGAAATGAATTGAACTCTAACATAATTTAATATCAAACCGTCCTCGAGTAAAATGAAAGGTAAAAAGGACCAACCAATGATGTCTCTCCAAAATTATTTTGGCATCATGTCCGCATTAAACCGAGCTAGCTAGTTTGACGTTTGCACGCTGAGATGCATGTTTTGAACTTCAAAGTTCAAACCGTGCTTGATGACTCTCCCATTAAATATTCAAATTCTCATGACTAACAATTATTTAATTAATTAATACATCCACCTTCTTATATATAAAAAAATGGAATCCCAACTTTCCTTATTCCTTGTTTCCAGAGATGGGTGTCGTTTGATTCGTATTAAGGAGTTGATTGTTTTCTGAAGTAGGGTGATAATTCTGAAAAAATCTCTAGGATTTGCCTGTCAAATCGATCTTAACTCGGCTCATAATTTCTCTTGGATCTTTTTTTTTTTTTTGAAGGGAATTTCTCTTGGATCTTGCCTTCGTAGAATGTCGAATCTAGATTTTCCCAGGCTATTTCTTATAGTTTCTCATCTATATATTTATTATTAGTTTAGCAAAAAAAAAAAGTGAAACAAAAAAAAAGTTGTCTATACAAGTTTATTAGACTATATTTTGGACTAATTTAAAGTATGATATATAATGTATAACAAATTAATTGGAAAGATAAATCAAGTATTGACTTACCAACTTCGACAATCATCAAAAGACCATTGGTGATTAATTAGTTAAACAAAATTAAAGAGGAGTATTGGAGTTTTTAACCACAAGTGTCTTTACTTGAAAGAGCTTGAGGGATCCTATTGCTGATGAAAGTTTCAAGAAAATGACCAATGAAATAGTGACACTAAGGGATGCTTAAACGGGTGGATGACATTGTCAAATATAACGGCAGATGCAAAAAGTTTGCAAGTGTTTCTGCTCTTGACCAAAGTATATATGCCCAATATATTAATGCTGAGTTTTGAGTAGAAACAATATGAAAAATCCAAAATTTGCCCATTTTTCATGCGTGAACTTTGTCTTCAATTGAGTCCGAACATTCGATTGAAACCTCAAGTAAAACCTGAAAGTTCATCCTTTTAACCGTTTCCCCTAGGTTGATATTCACAGGTTGAATATAGGTCTAGAACTCGATCAATAAACCCTCTCTTAAATCGATTAGGTTGCTTAGCACAGGTTGCTAAGAGGTCTAAGCTCGTCAAGTTGAGTTTATCTTCATTCCGCATTGAAATTCAGAATTGAACTAGATCAGAATTACATGCTACGTATCCTATACAACTAGGATAGTATCAGTTGGTATTACAAGGCACAAAGGTTGTGTGAAGGGAAGAATTAATAGAATCAAACTCAATATATCTAATTTAATACGCATAATATTAACTCGAAACTGTACTTTAAAAGATGACATATTATTTTCGAACTATGTTATTTTATATCAAAATTAGGGTTTTCTTGCAATTAGATTTACACTGGATTTTCGTCATTGTGAATATTTTTCTTTTCTTTAGTTTGTGAATGCAAGTGTTATGACCGAAACATGTAAATCTCATATCTCATTTTATATATCTTCAATTGAGTGTGTTGAATCAGGTGAATTATAATTATTTAGAACAACTGATTAATTAATTTAATTTTCATTATTTGAAGGAAATGGGAATATGATGAATATGCAGCAGCCTTTTCTCTTTTCACCTGTCTTGCCAAGAATTGAACTACCAAGTCCTAACTTTAAGGTGCTTTGGAGCATGACGTGTACCCTATAGCTATAAAAGTAAGGCTATATATGCCTATAATGGGTATGGAGCGTAAGACCTTTCGCAAAAACAGTCGTTACAGGGAATGTTTAGTCCTCTTGGAGAAATTTGGAGGGTCAAAGAAATTAAAGTGGGGAAGACTAAAAAGGTTGTTTGTTTGAAGCGCCGAATAATTATTTTAATTAATTAACTAATTAGAAGGGACACAAACAATTGGACAACTGTCCTCTTGGAAGGTACCAAGAATGGTCATTGACACAAGGTGACTGGTGCAAAAGGAGAAGTATAAAGGAATGGTGGATAAGCAATTTGCCCTTTAATTTGTTTCTTTTTGTGTGTTGTGGATAAGGTTTAAGGACAATGTACTTAGGTAGTGCTAGTAGATCAATGGATAGGATCAACATCGGTTGTTGTTCCAGAGTAGAAATTTATATACCCTTAATTTAGGTATTGAATTTAAATTTGAAAGAAATTAAAAACCATATTTAAAAGAGTTATTTTTCTATAAAATTTAATAATGCTCAAGTGAGATTAAGTTGTTTATAAAAATGGACAAACGTATGCAATGCTGAAGGTGAAGTGCTTTTAACACTTTTTTTATATATCACCGACGTTTTTTTTGTTTTGTTTTGCATAATGCTCCCCAAAGCAAAAAGACTGAGAAAAAGTTGTAAAGGATCAAAATAATGTGCTATTTTATCAAAACAGAGACAGCCCAATTATTTCAAGAGACTTCCCTTTCTTTAGGCCCAATGGACTTTAAAGCCCTTGGCCCAAGTCCGAATTTTCAATTCCCAAAGTTAAATTTCGATCTGCACCACGGACATTATTAAGCCCAATTGAGTCGCGTAATTTGTCCGTTAAAAATTTGATGTTTATTCACAACAATATTTTGTAAGAGCACAAAAATGAGCCCGTTGCTTATATATCAAACTCTTCAATTATAAGAGCACAATGTATAAAACCAAAAAAAAATTCAGCATCGAGAAAATTTTGTATTTAAGCAACAAACTACAATTGGGTACAAAGGTCAGAATCCATGCAGAATCCAACCTTAGAGGTGAACCACCTATTATCTATCACATACTAAAATTGCAGAGAAAGGGGCCATGAATAAAGATATAAATACAATACAAACACATCTTATAACTAGCTACTTATTTACCGGAGATGATTCAGGCAAATGATTGAACTGCAGAAGAGGTGGTGACTAGACTCGAGAGTAGGCCGACGATTACAGCACTGTTATAGGTGGTCGGCTCTCCTTGCATGGAGTTATTCCTAGAATCAACGTAAGTTTCATTCAGGAAAGGCCCGCCTACGAGTGCTCCGACAGCTACGTGGGGATTCGGATCCTCAGACGAGAGCCATTTCCAGCCATCCTTGCAGCCAGTGTTTGCATCAGCTGGAATCGAAGCTCCCCTGTGGTGCACATATTGTGGGTACGTCTTGCCGTACCCAACTAGATAGCTCATTTTCATTGGATTGTTTCCCAAAACATAATCAGCCTGAAAAAGAGAGAATAAAATTACAATTTCTTAGTCAGCTATTTGGAAAATCATACAACTCTCAAGATATTGGTGAGGTGAAAAGGGATATTGGAAACAAATTGTACCTGGGATTTGGCAAATTTTCGGAGATCTGCTGGTGTGAACGACTCTCCATTGCAGGAAAAAGTCGCAGTCCCTGATGAAAGCATGTAATCGCTGTAAAGAGAAGCTAGGAAAGCTGAGGCAACGGGATGTTGCAGAGCATTCCATTCGCTGACCCATATAAGACCACCTACACCAGAGAGGCCATTTATGTTACACACGTTCTCAAATAGTAAAAATGATAATTAAGATTGGAGTTCTAAAATTACTAATTAAATATGACAGTGTTCATTGCTTAAACATGTGATGTTTCAAGGTCACCACCATCTTGAATACCATGAAAATTAGATTTCATATAAAAAATAATTACCATCTGTTCTGCTTTTTGTGGCTGTTGGAGAATCAGGTATGAGACCACACATAACAGCCTCAGCTGTTTTCTTGTACATTTGTAGGCCTGAGTTTGAGGTGCCCTTCTCTCCAAAGAAAGTTAGCCGGGACAACAAGACCTGCATCAAAATATTGAATTATTTTCTTAAGCTAATAGCAGCGGTATACTTGGATGCCATTGAAGAATTCATCAAAACCTATGGCTGAAGTCTAAATCGAACCGGCATCCACAAAATCAAGAGGATTGAAATCAAAGAAACTGATGATATATCGTTATTGGCATAACCCTTGAATGTCCATTTTGGTACTTCTAAAAACTTTTGCACTTCATAAAATAACATTTTTAAGCCAACTCTTTAAATAAATTGTAGAAAAGTTGGGTTCACTTTTCATTTCAGAAAAGTTTCAAGTTAGCTAAGTTCAGTTGAATTGCATATAATTGACAAAATTTAGTTGGCACAACTGATTTGGAGATGCAGCATTGCATATTGAACACAAACACAGGAAGATGTCGGTGTGTATGCAAATGCTTTTTTGGAAAGAGTCAATGAGAACATCAAATGAAAAATCCTAACTAATGTGCAGATTCTAGATGAACTTTAAAGCATCTACATTTTCAGGATGACAGCTCAATAAAAGCAGGACAAAAGCCTAAAAATGTTCTGGTTAGGAAATTTGGAAGGGAGTATGTCTGAAATATCAGTCTGCACGTAATGCCACATACTGGTCTCGGCATTGGAGGGATTTTTCTTTGGTTGAATGACAAGGCCCAACAAGCACAATTTTCTTTTCATCTATGGTAACAGGTATGTCCCATTTGAATCAAATATACCCTAACCATCGTCAAAGACACATTCTATGTTATATGCCATCAGATTCAAGAACATTACAGAAAACTTCCGGCAGACAGCTAGTTCTAGCACTTTTCAATTAATCTACAGAGTTTACTAGTTATACCATAACTATTAACAACTAAGTATGTAGTTACATAGGATTTTAAACATTAACAAACACTAAATACTAATTGTGTGGAATTGTTGATCAAAAGGCACCATCTTAGTGTAAAGTATGTTCATGACTATAAGCATGCATTATAGCAGAACAACATGACCAGTGAAAGAGAGGAAAAAAGCTCTGGCTTGACATGAAGTTTAATGTCTGAAAAAAGGTGGGTCAGATGTAAAACAAGTTGTAAAAAACAAACAAATTCATCTTGCCAGAAGCGTTAAATGTACCTGTGTCCCCGCAAGCTTGTTATCCCAACTGAACCATGTTGGACTTCCCCATTTTGCAAATTGTTTTCCATTCTGGCCAGTTGCATACTGCAGGTATGACTTATCTTTTGTTGCATGATAAAGCCAGCTAGCTGCCCACAACAACTCATCATCATATCCTGTTGAATTATAAAAGGTTTGGACCTTGGGGATGTTCTCACTGTAAGAACCTCTAGTTTTTTCAGCAAAAGTAAATAACTGTTTGGCATGATCAAGAAGTGTGCTTGAATATGATGGATTATCTTTCTTAAACACCAGAGATGCAGAGGCCATAGCTGCTGCAGTTTCAGCCGCAACCTCTGTTCCAGGAACAGTTTCATTAATCTGAATAAGAGGCCGCTTCTCGGTCATGTCTTCAGGCCTTTGCCAACAATCGTGATCAGTTTCTGGATCACCAACCTATCCCCAAATCACAAATTAATTATACACGGAGCATTACATCATCTTTTGCATTGTTATAAAAAAACAAAAGCTTTCTTCCTTAAATATATTATAAAGCCACAGGTTTCGAGGGAAGAATAAAGATTGGCTCCTTGAATTCTGTAAATTTTCACATTTGGCTTTATCATGCACTCTTGTGGTCATTAATTAACAATAGAATCCAACACCTAATTACAAACATATAGAACACAAGTCACTCATTCAAGATCTTCTACTTTAGGCATATCAATGATAACCTTGATACTAATGAACTTGGTGCCTCAGTTGCAAAGTTTTAGCTTAAATTTCTAACCTTACATCTAAAATAAAACCCAAAAAACGGCAAAAAAGAAGAAAGACCTTGTGAAGATGCATAGCAAAAGCTAGACGGAGTTAGAGAAATGAAATAAAAACCTGAATGTAGAGAACATAGTCTTCAGGATGAGCTTTGACAAGGTAATCAGTGATCCACTTGAGTGAATCTTGAGCAGGTTCCAACTGATCAATCACATCCATCTGATCCCCATATTCAAGAATTGCCCATGACAGGACAGTAGCAGTAAAAGCCATTGGGAAATTAAACTTCATATTATCACCAGCATCATACATTCCTTGCGAAAGATCGATTCGCGCCTCACTCCCATCTTTCAGCGCCGAATCCCCTCTCCAAGGTATCTTATTATCCACCAATTTACCCGCTGCAATTAATCCCCATTTCACAAAAAAGTTATAACAATTACCATCTAAACCACAAATATTAAAAACTAAATCAAACAGAAATGGAAGGAAACTTAAATCAGACACATTAATTAATTACATTTTTGGACGTCGAAGAACTGCATAGCAATTTTGAGCGCGGCGCTGTACTTCTGATCAATGGCGCCAGGAGGACCAGGGATAGGAGCTGGTTTCTCATGGGATTTATGAATCTTCTTCCGAACTGTGTAGACGATGGCTCCGATGACCAATGCCAGTATCACCACCACCAGAAGCCAGCCCCAGCAACCTTTACACCGCGATTTCTGCCCCATCTTCGCGGGTTTGAACAAAACGTCTAGATCTGGCGCGCAAACGCGGAGAAGATGGTCTGTCTGCCCTGTCTGCAACTGCAACTGCAACGTTAGTTCGTTTACTTTCTGCTGCAAAATAAAGCTTGGTTTAGGCGGCAGAAATTGTGATTAAGGAGCGATTACGGTCAGATCAGAATCAGAGGAGAGCGAAAAACAAGGTTTATTGTTCGTAATGCAGTGATTTATTAGGGAGTAAGACGAAGCACCGACAGAAAGATTCTAGCGGGACAGAAACAAAATTCAGTTTTTTTTTTCCTTTTTAAGTTTTGGTTGTTGAAATTGAATTGTTGTATTTACGGATATGCCCTTACCGGACCAGGGTTTTATTTGTATGCTGACGAGATTTGCGTGAGATTGGATGTGTTTGACCAGGTCAGAGCAGAGAGGTGCGATCATCTGGCTTTGTTGTATTTGATCATGTGGATGTCATTTTGAGGTGGACGGTTCGACCGGGTCACCGACGACGACGCACGTGCGTAGGATCATTTATTTGACTCTGTTGTAAAACTTTTACATGTGGTGAAAAAAATTGTGGATTGTAAGGAAGTGCCATTTGTAGTGGCTGTATAAATTCTGAGTGTAGTAGTGGGTCGCCTGTTGTTGGTGAAGGTTGGACTGCAAACAACCGACACGACACGAACATTATCACTGCGATAGAAAAAAATTAAAAATTACTCCCT
>NBIL01140999.1:0-11145 GCA_002752925.1 Viola pubescens var. scabriuscula
TGTATGCTATTAATTTATTAATAATAAGTACACTCAAAAGAAATACATCTCAAATTAACAATAATAATTTAGTTGTATAAAAATATAATAGAAAAAATGTAATAAGAAGAAAGTAATCCTCCCATTGTTTAAAAAAATATTTTCTTTCCTTTTTTATTTATTTAAGTATTTAAAAGTCTTTTTGGTTTGATATATAATTTCAATTTTTATTTTTATTTTTGGATGTTATATGTTGCTTTTGTTTTCTAGTTGTTTCCTATTTATTTTCTAGTTTCTCTTTTATGTGGCTTGTGTTATTGATTATTTTCACATGTTAAGATCCTCCTTTTAATTAGATGCTAAAAAAAAATGTTTTATTTCCTCCACATCTTTAAAAGGTTTGTTATCTTAAAAATGTTTTTGGAATTTTATTTGGTTTGGGATGATAGAGAGCTATAGTACAATGACATGTAAACAACAAACTTAATTAGGCAAAAGAGAGTTTATTTCACACTTTCCATTCGCACATCAAACCCTAAATAATACTAACGTATAATTCATTAATTATCTGGTAGTACACCTCGAGGTCGAGTTGTCGTTTTATGCAAACCACTCGAAATGTTGTGAAGCAAGTTGAGAGGAGCCCCACTTATAAGTATATAGCATAAATAACTCATCCAAAATGAAGAAAAAAAATACATATAACAGAGAAATCCTAGTACAATTTAATTTATTTTATTTTTCTCTTACAAAATGCATTTTTGTTTCCTCCACATCAAAATACAACACTCCAAAAAAATAGGAGAGGTGTATTTGAAAATTATTTTTAAAAAAAGTCATGTATGGGTCCCAATATAGATGGAGCTATCTTTATCATTAGTTGGATTTAATAGAAAACATTGGGCCCTAAGCCCACTATAGGGCCCACAACACTGTAATTGATGAAGTGCGCTCGTCTTGGCCGAGATCGCTCACCTACATCTCGTCTTTATCCATTTGTTGTTGTCCGCATAAAGATGCGCAACTCCAATTTACTGCACTGTACATCTTGACTTTTGAGTCTCAGTAGTCATAATCATAGTACCACCACGAAGGAGAAGTTATAACTTATTTCTATCTCGAATTCGAACCTCATAACTTATAAATTATACGACGAGAAAGAAAAAAACACCAAGCCAAAACAAACAATGTCAGAACAATTTATAACAAGTACGATGGAGGTGAAGAAAAAACTTTCATTATGAACTCGTATCGTTACATTTTAATGTCGGATATTATGTATAGTTACAAGAAATCATACACTGTTACAGCGGAGGATCTTGAAGCCGGAACCCAGAAGCCAAAACTTCAAGCAGAACCCACCTTACCAATTTATCTCAAGGTAA
The DNA here is from genome assembly GCA_002752925.1 of Viola pubescens var. scabriuscula. Lineage (NCBI taxonomy): Eukaryota > Viridiplantae > Streptophyta > Magnoliopsida > Malpighiales > Violaceae > Viola > Viola pubescens. Next base: position 1,365 of record NBIL01140999.1, read on the forward strand.
CAGAACTATGCCAAAACAGGTTTTTTTCTGCAGCACAATCCAATACATTTCTGTATACATATATATATCCTTCTCTTTCATTTTAATGCTCCAGCAGCTTAGACTACCGGAACTTAGCTTTCGTATTGGATCCGCGGATTGATTCTTCGATAACATTTATTTGGACAGGCAGTACTACTGATGGAGAATTATGTAGCAAATCAACGGTTCCATAGAACATGGCTAGCATGCTCAGGTTCAGTCTTGTACAGAGTTTCATTCTAACATGACATTATTGTACAAGACTCGCCCCCTTCTTTCCACTATATATGTTTCCTATAACTTCAAAATCATGTCCTAATCCTAAGAGAAATTTGAGAAGATAGAATGCCTAATCTTCACTTTTGTCTCTTTGAGACTAGACTTTTTCACCTGGCCTCAAGCATTGAGTACATTACCATTGCTTGTCCTGTAAGGAAAGAAGGGTATGGACTGTTTTCGATCTATTTGGTCCGGAAAAAAAAAGTAGTCTTTGATTCTTCATTTACATCACATCTATCATGCAGTAACTAATATGCATCTCACAACAATTTACTGAAACGCGAAATGGTTTACCTGCAGTTCACTGATGTCACGTACAAGGTCACCATCAAAGGACTGACTTCGTCGGAGGAGAAAGACATCTTGACCGGAATTACTGGTTCAGCTGATCCCGGCGAAGTTCTGGCTCTTATGGGTCCTTCAGGAAGTGGAAAGACATCACTCTTGAATCTTCTTGGTGGCAGGATAAATCAGCCTATAGCTCGCGGCTCAATCACTTACAATGACCAATCATATTCCAAGTTCCTAAAGAGTAGGTAAGCATCTATAGTTCTTTGAGTATGGCCAATTATGCACAAGGAGCATTGCATCTCTGTAAAAGACTTATACTAAAAGACAGTTCACGTATGGCTATAATAACATCTGGAGATGATGCAACTAGATCTATATCAGTAACCTAATTTTCCAGAATCAGACATGATCTCTCTAACTGCTATTAACTGGAACACAATTATAACTCAATGTGCAAATATTGACATAAAAACAAATGGCAGGATAGGATTTGTGACTCAAGACGACGTTCTGTTCCCTCACCTTACTGTGAAAGAAACGTTAACCTATGCAGCCCGTCTCCGATTGCCAAAGACATTGACCAGAGAGCAGAAGGAAAAGAGGGCCATGGATGTTATCTATGAGCTAGGCTTAGAGAGGTAACATGCTCCTGCTTCCCTAGCATCATTAATTCATATATACATGTCTTCATATGTAATATAGTTGGATCAAAGCATGAAAAAGGGAAACCAAAATTGATCAATGGGGCAATAATTTGAGTAGGTGCGAAGACACTATGATTGGTGGGTCATTTGTTCGCGGTGTGTCTGGTGGGGAAAGGAAAAGGGTCAGCATTGGCAATGAGATCATAATCAACCCTTCTCTTTTGTTTCTTGACGAACCAACGTCTGGTTTGGACTCTACAACAGCTTTAAGGACAGTTCAGGTGTTACAAGACATAGCAGAGGTATTCAATTCTTCAAGAAACTTCATCGATCCTGGTTCGAAATCCTACGTTCTAAAGAATAAAGGTAGTAAAATTTGTTTCTGCCACTAACTTACTCCTATCCCATAACAGGCTGGAAAAACAGTGATAACAACAATCCACCAGCCATCAAGCAGACTCTTCCATAAATTTGACAAGTTGATCTTACTTGGGAAAGGGAGCTTACTCTATTTCGGAAAAGCATCAGAAGCAATGGTGTACTTCTCCTCTATCGGATGTAACCCTCTTATCGCCATGAACCCTGCAGAGTTCTTGCTAGACCTTGCAAATGGCAATATAAATGATGTTTCTGTACCATCAGAATTAGAGGACAAAGTACAAATTGAGAATTCAGATACTAAAACAAGAAATGGGAAGCCAACTCCAGCAGTTGTACATGAGGTAAGCAAGTCTATAACACACTCCTACGTCTTACCATTGGTACTTGAAGCATTAAAAGGTATTGCATAATCTGAGCACATATTTCTATCTACTGCAGTATCTTGTGGAAGCCTATGAGACAGGAGTTGCAGACCAGGAGAAAAAGAAACTTATGGCGCCTATACCCCTTGATGAAGAAGTTAAGTTGAAAGTGTCTGGCCGGAAGCGACAATGGGGAGCAAGCTGGTGGCAACAATACACCATATTGTTTTGTAGAGGAATCAAAGAGCGGCGACATGATTACTTTAGCTGGTTGAGAATCACTCAAGTTATCGCCACTGCAGTTATACTGGGATTACTATGGTTTCGATCAAATTGTAACAGCCCCAAACAAATTGAAGATCAGGTAAGTCATTTCCTACCAAGGATAATACTTTCTAACTATTCTAGGGTCAAATCTTCCTAACTTTCCACCTAATGCTCAAACAAATTTCTTAAATAACCTGAATGCATATACAAGCTGAAGAACTCTTCTGAAGACCCATCCTTCACCACTGAATATAAACCAAATTTCCGGGAGGAAAATAGTTTGTTTCCTAACCACGATAGCACCTACCTGTCCCTGAAGTTCCTTCACTTCTAATTATGCTACTTGATGTGTCATCCCCAAGAACATGCATTAATATTTGACATTAAGTTTAAGACACTGAAACTTCTTGCATTGCAGGCAGGGCTACTCTTTTTCATTGCAGTTTTCTGGGGATTCTTTCCTGTCTTCACCGCAATCTTCACATTTCCTCAAGAAAGAGCCATGCTGAATAAGGAACGGGCAGCTGACATGTACAGACTCAGTGCATACTTCTTGGCCAGGACTACCAGCGACCTTCCTCTCGATCTGATACTACCAGTACTTTTTCTCCTTGTTGTCTATTTCATGGCCGGCTTGAAAATGGGTGCAGCACACTTTGTCCTAACCCTGCTCATAGTTTTTCTCTGCATTGTCGCAGCTCAGGTAAAGACTTTTCAACGAGAAGTAGTAAAGATGGCACCAATTAGGTCGAAATCTAACAGTGTTTTAACCTTAATAATGGATGCAATGACAGGGACTTGGACTAGCTATTGGTGCCACACTGATGGACTTAAAGAGGGCCACAACTCTGGCCTCAGTAACTGTGATGACATTCATGCTTGCTGGAGGGTTCTTCGTAAAGGTAAGAACCCAAATTAAAGATAGAATTTTGTATCTGCAGGTTAGATGAAATCTTGCTGACATAATCTGAAGAATAGAAAGACCACTCAGTAGTGGAAATAAGCAAAAATAACTTTCCTGCTTAAAGAATCTTCTATCTAGCATCTACATAGAAGGCAAATAATCACACATTACATTTGATTTTGCAGAAAGTTCCAGTGTTTGTAGCTTGGATACGCTATATGTCATTTAACTACCACACTTATAAGCTTCTTCTCAAGGTGCAATATGGAGATATGATGAGCGAAGTAAACGGGATAAGAATCGACAGTGGGTTATTGGAAGTGGGTGCCCTAGTAGCAATGGTTTTCGGTTACCGTCTTTTGGCATACATTTCATTGCGGAGCACGAGCCTCCAAAGTGGATCCTAAGAAGGAGAAACTGCGGTGAAACATAAAGCTGGTTAATTAGCTTCCACTTCTAACAGGTCATAGGTTTTTCTAGTGAAGCTTGTCCCAGGAGACAAAGCAAAACTGGCAAGGATCAGTCCTAGAACTATTAGACTTTACTACCTCCAGAAAGTTCTTTCCATGGAATTCGGATAAATGAGAACATCACATGTCACCTTAGTAATGTCGAAACATTTTTACAGGAGAATCCTTGGAAATATTTGCATTACCAGAAACTCATGCACAGGCTGCTCTTTTGTACTTAATGCACTAATTCGCTAAACATGACTATGACTCCTGTAAATGCAATGAATTTAGTAATGAATCGCAACAATGCTCAAGGATGAAAGATACGATAAATTGTATAAATTGATCAATCTTTATATTATTGAACTCTTTAAAAGAATTTCCCATGTAAATAATTACATACAGAACCGCCAAGAACCAAATGAAAAATTGAGCGCGAAAAAAAAAGGGCAAGTACCTTGGAGATCACTCCAGAATTCTCTATCAATGGTGTAGTGTGTTCAAGTAACAATAATTACAGAAGACTATTTGGTATAACTGCACTCAACAACATTGCAAATCCAGCCTCTCGATGGTCATTGTCTCTCTGCAGTGACTTGTGCTCTTCAGCAAAAAAAATCATGCTGGAGGTTGTGTTTTCTTTCCCCTCCTCAAGCCAATGTCCTTAACCAGCCAAGAAGGCGCAGGAGGCCAGCATCAAGTACAGGGGACTTTTTCTCAATTCCTGTGAATAAAAGAACAGAAACCATGTCATTTGGAGGGAAGGAAAAAAGGCAAACAGAAGTTGAGATGCCATGACACATTGCATCTTTAGTCAAGAAACTTTTCTAAATGAATAAAAAGGTGGTTGATGGTCAGAAAAAATATTCCAGCGATGAAATTGAAACAACTTCTAGCTTACCAATGTCAGCAGCTACTCGGTGAGCGCACATTACTCCTGAGAAGGCTACTGATATAACTCCCTGTCCTGGAAAGCAGCTATCCCCAACACAGTAAAGACCATCTATAGCCTGCAAGTTTTATCATGTCATAACAAAGCCCATTCAGTAGATTGAAGGATATTAGTAAAAACTAAAAAGCGAAAACACAACTAATGCAAATAGCATTTTCACCTTTATATCCTTAAGCCTTCTTCACGTTAAAAATACCTAAAGTATGACACTATAGCTACATTGATCTACCTAAATTACCGCTCAAAGAGTTACTTTTTCTAATTCTTTTACAATTCAATGTAGAGTGACTACAGTTTATTTTCTTCTTTGCTCTAATGGAGAACTGCTACTCTTTCTTTCTTTTTTTCAAGATGCCAATACATTAGGTTGAGTTTTCTCTTATCAGATAAGTGATGAACTGGAAAACAGATAATTTTCAATTTGTATAAACAAAGTTTCATCACATATCATAAAATGAATGAAATAAATATCAACAATTATTGGAGGATGCTTTGAAAGCTACAGCTACTAATGACAAGCATCAGAGGTGTGGTTAGACATTCCTTTTATTATTCTTTGGGACAAAAAAAAAGACATACCGTTGTATTGAATGGCATTCCCAGTAAGCCTTTAGGAGTCCTACGTGGCATTGGTCCATAGGTACCCTCGTCGCGTGCCAGGTACCGCCTGTGTGTCTTGGGTGATCCCACCTGCCAAGAACAAATCAACTAGAATATTAGAGAGTTGCACATTTTTAAGTAGAGGTTATTGTTTTTAATTAGACACTCAGAAATGAGAATTCTATTTGAATTGAATAATTAGTGGACTGTGAAGCTTTTCTTTTTATAACTTTTCTCCTGTTCATTGCAGCAAAAGCAAGAACATGATTACCACACTTTTACCAAAGACATTCATCAACTAAACAAAATTGACTACGTAAGGCCAATCAACAAATCAATTTTCACCATTCAGGAATATAATATGTTCAGATGGGATGATTGCAACCCTCTCATTAGCCATATAACTACGACCATCACTCCCCACTACATTTTTCACTGAATATAGACCACAGCGCAACTGTGGGATACATACCTCAATAAAAGTTATTGATGACCCAAGCCCGGGAAATAGTTTCTTCTCCAATCTGCTAATAATCTTATCCGCAACAAGCTTCTTCTTTGCCTCATAGTCCTTTAGAGGAAGTCCCTAAAAAGGAAGATGAAGCTATTATAAACCAAGGGGGAAGAGAGAAAGAGAAGAGGGCCCACATCAGGCTTGACTATGATGTCAAAGGTGCAAAACTAGCATTACCTGCCAGTCTTCAATCGAAGAAGTTGTAAATATATGAAGAATATGGCGCCCTTCAGGAGCCAATGATGAATCTAGAACAGTTGGAATGCTCAAAAATATACCTCCATAGGGCTCCTCTAATCTTGCCCAGTCATCCTAAAACGTAAAAAGATACATAAGTGAGCATATCACAAATTTCTACTAAATTTCCCTGTCATCCCAAAACATATAGAGTGGCCTCTCTGATGGTGAGTAAATGAAGCTAACGTAGAACAGAAATACCTCAAGCACAAAATGATGGGAATCTGTCCCAGGTGGAAGAACCTCAGCTTTAACACCCAGGTGAATGGAAAGGAAAGATGGAGCTTTAACATAAACTTCTTGGAATTTTGCTTCTTCTTTCGGAAGGTTTTCCCCTTTCAACAGCTTCCCTACAACACATGAGTTACTTCATAAGAGATGAAAAAACAGTTGGCCACGGGAAAATTAAGTCACTTGAATAAAACAAAGCCTCTTTGTTAACTAACCAAAGGTATCCCATCTTGTAGCATTTGATATTATAGTCTTGGCAAAGATCTCTCTTCCATCTGACAGCCGCACTCCCACCTACAGAAAAATCAACTTCTAAATTCTCCTTTTTAATGTATAGAGGCATCATTTATGAATGTGACTAATGTCAAACTCACAGCCTTTCCATGCTCAAGTATGATGCTTGTCACGTTTGCCTTGTACAATATCTCACTGCCCTGATCAACAAGACCTTTCGCTAAGGACTTAGCAATCTCCCCAACACCACCAACAGGGTAGTTAATACCTCCAAAATGTCTATCACAAAAAACCTGATGCAAAAAATGATGAAAGTTTGCAAAGGGCAAAGAATATATGCAACAAAGGTAAAACATTATTTAAATAGCTTACCAGGCTTGCATTGATCATTGGTGTCCTCAAAGCATTGACTGTGCTAACTATGAAACACTGCAGAGCAACAGGTAAAAATGTTCCTTGAGGTTGTAGAAGAGGTCTACCCAGTCCCAAATCACCAAAAGGAAAGAGTTTTCTATACTACCAAGGATTAAAAAAATTATAGTATCTTACTTCTGCATCAATGAAGGATAATAATTCAGGATCCTTTATGTACTTCCGAGCAATGGCCCCAGCATTTTGAGGCAGATAGTAGGCTGCAGAGATTGATGCATTAGTTAACAGAAGTTCAACAGTTTAATTAATGGCATTTATTTGGTGACTTCAACAATATAAAGAAAAAACACAACAAATATGCATGGCCAAAGCCCAAAGGTAATAAAAAAAGGACCCTGCAAGAAAATGAGTGTGTGATACTGATCATCTAGACGGCTACCAACTGGAAGATATAAGCATGAATAACATAAAGAAGATAAAGGCCAATAGTTCCTAATTTTCATTTGCTGCCGACTAGCTCTCAGCTCAAACCTCACAAAAAAAGTACATGACAACCATGAGTAGCAGCTCTTTGTATTCATACATATCACAACTTTCTACTAAGCAATAAGCACAACTTTAAGGGATCATAGTGGTGGATTCCCCACGATTTTCAACAATAATTACACCACATTCTGTTGGTGCCTAAAACCATTGGAGCATAAAGAAAATTGGAAAACCAAAATATAGCCTACTGGGAGCAGATAAGCAGGAATAAACACTCAATCCTATACTGCTATTTGACTTTATATTTACCCACAAAACAGTGAAAAAACTAGTGATTGGAGTTTTACATCACAAATTCACATTTAAACCAATTCGTTGAATTTGAGCTGAGTTGCAAAAAGGATACCCAGAGTCAAGCATTCGAGAGGCTTCTGAAAGAACTGTCCAAAAAGGTAGATTGGCTCCTCAAGTGACTTCAATTTCAACGAGTTCAAGGCATTGAATATCTATCCAATTTGTATATAGCCAACATAGGTTATGATCTAAACAATGAACAAAAACGTGCACAACAAGTTGCAATCACATCAATCAAAACACACCTTCCAGCACACACTATAGAATTTTAGGATCCCTTCCTTTTCATGGGGAAATTTAGTCGTAAGCTCTGAGACAAAGTCACTGTACTCTTTGTGAACTTGAACAGAGAGGTTATTCGGCAAATGAAAATGCACAGTAGTTGGATCAGGAATTGTCTCCATCTCACATCCAACAGCTGCCAATGCTTGTGTTATCAAATTCAAGTTTCCCTGCCAAAATTTACGGCATTTATTAACTGTAAAGATTTTAATGCTCAACAAAACATCTAGAAAATTAAACATAAGCTACTCCTCATAATCCCCAATTCATACACCATAAGTACAACGCAAATTCAACAGTCATATATAACAATGAGAAATTCCCAATGCCAATTCAGAAGAGTATATATTCATACTGATAGAACATGAAGTTTTTTCACTTTGAACAATCAATTCCTCCTGGTTACTCCTCTTTCCTATTTTCCAAATAAACATCGAACCCCAAGTGCTCATTTCAAGATAGAAACTTAGAATCTCAGAAAACACAATAAATTGAATCCTTCTGCACTAACCATGAACCAGTAAACCAAAAAAATACATATAAGGAAGAAAAAGACTAACCTTATCACTGAAACCAAACATCACAGAGGCTCCAACATCAAAAGTATACCCATCCCTCTCGTAATACCCAGAGCTGCCACCAGGAATCACATACTTCTCCAAAACCAGAACCTTAGCTCCCTTCACTGCCAGCTGTGTAGCAGCAACCAACCCACCCATCCCAGACCCAATGACTATTGCATCATAGTTGCCACTCCTCCCTTTACTCAACCCTCCTCCATCTCCTTCCAATTCCACCTCTTTATCCACACTCAGCGCTGACTTTGACCTCAACACAAGCTGCCTATTCCCCCTACAAGACCCTAAATTTACTTCGTCAATCTTGTCATTACTATAGAAAATTGAGCTTCTAGTCTCAAAAACAAGACCTTTAGCTCCCCAATTCGAACTATTGAGATAATAAGTGTCCAAAACCGAGGCTTTAGCTTGCCCAGAAGATGGAATTCTGTGTTTCTGGCGTCTGGGTCTGAAACTATCAAACTGTACGGCATTGCACAGACCAAGAAACTGAGAGCTGCTCATGTTATCTAAGCACAGAGATTGAAAATGGTGAATCTTTGGGGTTTTAGCTGATGAATTCTAAAACAAAGTGAGAGGTTGATTGGTTCGTGTTCTAGTAACATGAGATTAGTGAGAAAGGTTGTTTTTTCTGGGTTTTTTTAAGGTTGAAGTGGAGGCAGAGGAGTGGACTGTGATTCCAACCCATGATTCCATTTCGAGCCAGACAAAGACACCAGAAGTTTAGGTAGGTAGCGACTAGCGATGCATACATGTAACTAGAATGTTCCTTCCTTAACGGTCTTAGAGCATGTGCGGTTTCTGGGCTAATTTATTGTTCAGGTAGGATGTTTGGCCCAGAGTTTGGCAGAGTAGGCCCAGGCCCAGGCCCAATATGTAAGAAGTACCCACCAAAGCATATGCTCTTTTTAATTTATTTTCTTTTGTGTATTATCGTTATTTAGGTTCGTTATATATTTTTTCGTCGACCACACGAACGATAGAACTACACCATGATCGTGGCCCCCACCACATATCACCATCAAGTCAAATCGATGCCCCCCACATCTCCACATGGCGGTATATCTCTTGTACAAGTGTCCAATAGCCAGTTTCATGACCCTTTTCTTTCTCACTCACTCACTCTCTTACGCGAACAAAGCCAACGAATTTGGATCCAATTCCCTTATCCCATCTCCAACTCCTTCAAGCAATTACCTCCTTCTTTCAGGTACCTCTCAATTCCTTCAACCTTGCCTTATTTTCAATTTTCATTGTTTTTTCTTTTATTTTCCTTTAAAGTTTAGATTCTTTGGCGTGTAAAGCTCTCAATCTTTAGTGTCACTTACATCTTCTAATAT
>NBIL01141002.1:0-11158 GCA_002752925.1 Viola pubescens var. scabriuscula
CGTCCTTCAAGGTACGTTTATGGAGACAATACTCAGTTGCCCATGAAGATAAGGAAAGACACACCTAGGGCGAGACACTCAGTACATTCGAGGCACTACCCTAGTTGGTTGTTTGCCCTAGTCAAATTGGACCAGTTCGACGTGATGACTCTGAACTAGTTGTTTACTTTACTTTGTAGCCTCACGTTAGCTATTACTACAAAGACGACTGTAATTACCTATGTTTAATTAATAGTTGATCAAGCTTCTAATTCATCTTAGAAAAATTGACAAGATAATGACAAGCAAGCAAATACAAACAAAGAGTTTATTAAGTCCGATTTGACCTCGTGACTATCCTAAGCAACCTTCGAATTACCTTTGCTAAGAAGGGAGAGCTTGGCCGCTCATGCTAACAGTAAAATAAATAGTGAAATTAAATTGCATAATTAAAAGGGAAGAGAGGAAGATAAAAACTCTTGAATATTACCGGTCGGAGCTAAAGCTCCGGTTGATTACAAAACGGGAATGGGGGCGCCAAAGGCAGAAGTGGGAAAAACTCCTATTCGAAAGTGGAAGAAAGTTTTGTGTAAAAAGTATGCCCAAAACCCTAAAATCCTAGAGTCAAATTCCAAAAATAGAAAATATAAAAAGGAAAATTCTAAATCTAAAATGGAAATAGATCTTCTGCTCGAATGGAGGATCCGCGGGAATAGAAAGCAGAATCCGTTGGGGATCCTCTTCGGGAGTTTCCTTTTGTGCGTCGGAATGGTAAGCATCTGCAGGCACTCGGCAACTAGGCCTCGACAATTAATTTTACTATTTAATTCGAATTGTTGCTTGTTTAGTTTAATTTTCCACAATTGATTTGACTATTTTCCCTTCATTCTTAATCTCCAACCTTCCCTTAATTTAGACAACAACATGAAATCCATCAAAAATATATAAAATGTTCATTTCTTTCTCTCATCATGGAATCCCTTAATCTTCTAATCAAATATAACAAGTATTGTACTAATCTAACTATTCTCATCTGTATGAATTAAAGATTTAAGTAGAATAGATTAGCATGATAAATAAAAGATGCACACCCAACCTCATTCTCTCTTTTTCTTCTCTTCTTTGTCTCTCCCCCTTCTCCTTTGTTTTCTTTCCCTCTTTATTCTCTGCGGAGAATTCAAGAGAAAATGACCATTAACTTGCCCCATTGCAACCACATGCACACATGACGAATAATCATGTGTTGCGAGACCCCTTCTTTTATTTATTCAATAAGTTGAATATTATCCGTACTAAGTTGCTATCTTTTCTGTTTATTATCGTTACTAATAATTATATTATTTTTATGATTTTACTTATAGCTCTTAATTCTAAAAAAATGTGTTACGGTTTAATAACGAAACCTTATAAATTAGTATAAAATTTTACGATTTAATTACGAAGCCTTACAGTTTTGTACTGAATAGTTACGAAATTTTACGGTTTCTTTTGAGCACGTGAATTCAGGGTATAACATGTTATGTTCACTTTTTTTTAATAATCCTATAAATTAAATTAAAGAAAATAATTATAAATCAATAAAATTTAATTTGGGTGCAAGTGTAACCAACTTGTTTTCATCCTCTCTTATATTTATAGCTAATTAATGTTTTTTCCTATCATTACTACTATCATTATAATTAACTACCTTACGTATTTATGAAACAATAATTAGATTATTAAAACATATTGGAATGTGACATTTAGAAGTAAAAAAATAAATTCTTTATTTATACTAATTAATTAATTAAATTAAAATACTAATTTATATATTAATGATACTTAATTAAGGTGTAACAACCGTCAATTCATTTTCTCCAATAATCATTATAATTAATTATTTATACCACGACTTTTAGCACTATAAAAGAATATAACTAAATTATTTTGTTTATGGGCTCTCCTCTTTTGGCCCTCTCATTTCATATAAAGTTTGACTCTCTTTCTTTTTGTTTTAATTTGTAGGTTCTTATTATAAGGGACTTGTCTTGAGTGAATAATGTAGTAATGAGCTAAATACCACAAAATAAATATTTTTTTAACGAAATATTGTATTTAATTTATTACCACCTTAAACATAATAAAAAATTAGGTTTGTGGCCATGCGATTTTAAAGTTTGAAATTAAATATATTTTTATGTGTTGAGCATTTTACAAATGCACTGAACCTTTTTTCTTTTGATTTATGTTCGCTACATATCTTAACTTTTGTGTTGTGATTATTCTCGAAGGATAAATATTATTTTTATCTTTAAACCGATTAATTATCCATGATAATAATGTGCAAGAAAACCTATTATACTACATTATTTAACAAAAAAGATTGAAGCAATTTAATTTTAGACATGTTTTGGAAAAATATTTATCCTAAATTTAGCTTTAATTTAAAAAGTAAAAAAATTATACTATAATAATTATTTTTATTCAATAATACTTAAACGAGATCAGTATTTTATATAAATGACACGAGAAAAAGGAGCACGAAGCCAGTTTTATATGCCCCCGACAAAACCCATGAATTTTTCTTTTTTCTTTTTGGTAATTTTTTTATTTTATTTTGTTACAACTTACAAGTCCATTTTTATCACAAAGAAAAGAAGCACATAAATTAATTATCAATTACTATAAAATAAAAACGTCTCTCGAGCAAGAACATTATTAGGGTTTTCTCTTCACTCTTCTTCTTCTTCGTGTAATATCTTATCGAGCTTCATATGCAATAGCCAGTAAGTGAGACAATACCTTGTTCTTCAGGTACTCCACACTCTAAATCCACATTAAAGCACTGCTTGTTTGTTTTATTTCTGAGTTTCTTGTGTTTGGATGCCGAGAAAATCCATGGAAATAAGGATGGATTCATGTTATTGCATGGCTGTATGTTTTGTGAAGCAATCCAAAGCTGACACTTTGGTTTACTTTCTCTCTTTCGTTTCTCGTTTTATAGATTACCCAGATTAATTTTCCGTTTAGTTAACAAATTTTGAATGGGAGATAGTCAATTTGGATTGTTTAGCATTGGCTGAGACAGGGTTTAAATTTTTTATCTGAAAGCTGGGTTTTTTTGGGGCTGCATTTCTCTGTTACTTATGCTAGTGGTGACTTTCATCCTTTGTCTGGCATCCTACACTAGTTTCACTGCTTTTGTGTTTCTTTGCTTCAGGGTCACAGTAGGAGGATAGGTGGCTGGCAAAGTATTTATGAAATACGTGATTTGCTAATATTGAACTGTCCATTGCCTTAGACATTAATTGTTGTGCCCAATATGGAAGCTGCTAATTCTAATGTTTCGCGAGCTGAAGAGCTTAAAGTTCTGGCGAATGAAGCGTTTAAAGGTATAGATTCATGTTTCTTACTTTATCTGCATTTTGATTTAACCTAGTAATTGGCCCCATCTTTCTGACTATGTTTCGATGGATTCAAACGTGCTAATTCATGTGAATTTACTTTCAGCTCATAAATTTGCTCAAGCTGTTAGATTCATGTTTCTTACTTTATCTGCATTTTTATTTAACCTCGTAATTGACCCCATCTTTCTAACTATGTTTCGATGGGTTCAAACGTGCTAATTCATGTGAATTTACTTTCAGCTCACAAATATTCTCAAGCTGTTGATCTATACACACAAGCAATAGAACTAAATGGAAACAATGCTGTTTACTGGGCTAATCGTGCATTTGCCCACACAAAATTGGAGGAGTATGGTAGTGCAATACAAGATGCTTCAATGGCTGTTGAAGTTGATCCTAAATATTCAAAGGTACAAAATCATATATTCTAAGTTTGTTTCCTATTACTTTGGAGGTAAAGATTAATTTTTCATCTTCTTCTGAAACCTCTCTCGTTACAGGGTTATTACAGGCGAGGTGCTGCCTATCTTGGCTTGGGAAAATTTAAAGAAGCACTAAAAGACTTCCAACAGGTTTTGTTTTTGGTAGCATTTTATTTTAGCATTCGATAATGAAATAAAAGTGATTGCTTCATACTGTTTAGGTGTTCATGTATGTGGCATAGTCCTTAAAATCAAACATACCCGCATGTTTGTGCCAAATGTGTAATGTTGCCTCTATAGAAGCATTTGATCAATTGAATCCTGCATTTGTTAAATTCATGTAGTTCAAACTAATTGAATCATGTGCCAGTATGCTGTGCTCATATTTTATATCCTCAATTTAGGTTAAAAAAATCTGCCCAAATGATCCTGATGCAACAAAGAAATTAAAGGAATGTGAGAAGGCTGTGATGAAGCTTAAGTTTGAAGAAGCAATTGCTGCCCCTGTAGAAGAAAGGCGCTTAATAGCTGATTCCATCGACTTCCAATCTATAGGTACTTGTTTCTCTGACTTCAATTAGTATCTTGAAGTTGGTACTCGGTACAAATAAAATCTAGCAGAAAGAGGATATGTTAAAAGCCTTCGCATGTGGAAGAACAAGTTATTAGTCTGGTTTTGGTTCTTTTATTGCTTGTTCTCTTTTATCATAAACCTTGATGGGTATAGATTTGAGACTTTTGCCAATGTCGGTGCCATTACTTATGTGGTGGAAGTTTTTTTAGGTGTTTAGTCTATGATAATGCTCAATTTGTTTGCTTTCTATTGGTTTGATAGATGTCATTCGAGCATATCTTTTCCTATTTGGCAGAACTTGAAACTAGGCATCTTTCTTGTTTAAGAAATGGTAAAGCAACAGTATTGATTCTGGTGAGATGCGCATAATATTTAGAAAATCATAGTATGTTAATGTGAAATTTACTGTTTTTAACTAGTTCTTTTATAAAAAGCTTCTTAATCCACTGTGGACTTCTTAAGCATGCTGTTTTATTACAACTAATTCAGCAATTGTAATGCATGTAGCAGCCACTATTCAGTGTTTTATACATTCCAATGTACAATCTGTATTAGATTTGATGTTGCCCACCCCACCTAGTATACCCCCTTGTGCCCTTGGTGATTCAGGGGGGAATTTCTGCAAATGGCAAACATGTTTTGATGCATGAATATTGTTGTGAGCATGTTGTTGCAATAACATTCTTGTTATTTTTGTACCAATTACCTGGTTGTCCATGTTGGTTTAATTTTTAACCTCTCAACAGTAGGGCTCTAACATTGCTTCCATGGCTGTGATAGAAGCTGTTGTTTTCTTAATAGGTAGTGATCTGATGTTGGTGTTTTAATATTTGGTCTGGTCCAAGCTATTTTTCTTTAAAATTGTGACTTCTTTCCTAAATCTCGGATTATTTAGTCCAAGATAAAGCTGATTGGAATGGTACTTTTGTCGCCAGTCCCTACTTGTTTCTGTCAGGACAGTTGAATTGATTGGGGTTTTGAAATTGAGACATATGTACATGGTCTACTAAAGAGATTTCTGCATTACATTTTGCTTAAGCGAGTATGGAGAATTCCGTTAGTGGATCCTATTTCTGAAATGGGCAAAGGAAGAGATAAATGTAGACTTGAATGTGGGTTAGGTCTCGCTGGGGTGTTTTGTCAACTTAAGCCAAAATGGAAGACTTGTCACTTCTCATTGTAAACGGTATTTGTCAATTATTTTGGGCAACAATGTAACAGAATTGAATATGAGTAATTCATTGCTAGAGCTAGGATGGATAGGTGGAAGCCTTTTTCTAATGAACCAATCTAGCATAATGTGCTCTCACACTTATAGCTTAGTACAAACTAGATGCTTTGGGAGCCTTAGCGTACTTATTGAATTGATGATTTTGGTTGGTTCTTTAGACTACTTGCACTTGTGAATTTGATGTGAGAATTTTCATTATAAGGTACAAGTATTGCTGAACTAGATAGCTGGAACTTTGCCACATGCATTTTACATCCAGTTCCAATCAGCTTGACTAGCTAATTTTTAAGGCTTAGTGAGTTTTGTTACATTCTCAGGGCATATTTTTGTAAATAGAACAAGGCAAGCTTCTGTAATTAAAGAATTCAGCCACACTTTGTTCCATTTTTATCATAAATCATATTCCATATTCTATATCTAATTGTTGGCTCTTTTAAGACGTGGCGGGAAGAAAAGTTGAACTGTCATCTAGTAGCAGTGTTCGAAACTTTCGTTGGGTGCACGGGAAATGGCAGAATCTTTACATATGCATACATAAACAACATTTTTAAAGTAATACAGCATTAATCCATTGTACCTTAGTTATTTCACCTAAAACATAGGTAACATTGGAAATATTTTGCATGTGCAACCAGAGGTGTGTTTTTTGCAGTTTAAGTCCTTTAGGTTCTTGATTTTTCTGGTAGATAGATGGTTTTAGATTGTATGGCCTTCATATCATGGTAATTGTAGTGGATAATGCAATCCTGGTGATTGAGGCAAGTCACTTGGAACTTGAAGTGCCTGCTTCTTTATGTGCTTAAGATACTATTGGACCATTTAGGATAGTTGTCTTAGTTGAGACTAAGTTGTCTGGTTTGGTTTGAGTTTGGAACCATGTTTATTATTCTTAAACAAAGTATGGTAATGGGAAATAAGTTTTAATTGTATTATTTTCCATATATTTCATCCTAATAGGGACTGTCCCCAGTTCATCATCTGTGGCCACCCAAGTGGCCTTGGCACCAGTAGCAGTAGCAGTTGTGGCAGCAGCTGTGATGTTAGTGGGAACCACATCAGCTGGGGCGATGGTGGCTGTACTGGTGGTGACACTGGTGGTCATAGGGACATGGTGGGGTTGCAGCAGGGGTAGTGTCTTTGCCAAGAAACAAATGCTTGACCTAGGTTTGAGCCCAGTGTTAACCAAGAAATTTAGATAATTTAATGATGTGCTCTGCATTAGTAAGGTGTTGAATTTATTTAAATTACAGAACCAAACCTTGGTAATGCGTAACTCTCCATCGCCCTATTTTCTGTTATGCAGTAGGGGCAAAGTGCTTAAACGTGATTTAAGAAAGATGGTCTATTTTCTTTTTGTGATGGCGGTTCCTACAGAGTCTTGATTTGTTGTTGTTGGATTGAATACAATATGAAATAGTGTTGAAAATGTGGAAAGTGTTTGTAAAGCTGGCATTTGGGTGAGTTCTTAGTTCTACTATTCACAGGATGGCATGGTAATTGATGAAAAATAATGGTTGCATGCAAGTTGTACTGGAACGTAGAGATCCTTTTGCGCACATGACGGAAATACAATGAGAAAGTGTGATCACCTATTGTGCATAAAAAGCCTTAAAGTATATCCCTTCCTTTTATGGGCTATATGATTGAAAAGAACTAGGAGATGGTGTCTGGTTTTGTCTTAAAAGTTTGTCTAGGCTGGTTAAAGGGAATGTAACAGTAGGGCCCTTTTGAGGAAAAGGAATTGGAGTGAAACTCTTCACTTTTGTACTAAGAGTCTTCAAGACAGCTTTTTTTCAGTTCTAGTTTCTGCATCAGATATGGTTCTCACTATAGTACATGGATTGTCACTTGCCACTGATGGATCTTAGAGATCATTTTGCCATGAGGTTCTAACTCTTCTCCCTAGGTTGCTTGTCTTTTAAGCTTTAACAGAATGTTTTGTGTTTCTATTCCAGATGTGGAGCCACAATACTCAGGTGCAAGGATTGAAGGGGATACTGTTACTTTGGATTTTGTCAAGAAAATGATTGATGACTTTAAGAATCAAAAGTGCTTGCACAAAAGGTGTGATCTCTGAACTAAGTTTCTCTTTTTTCTTTTTTATTTGTTCTTTTATACTTTCCTTCTGAACTTGTCATCTTCCTGGCAATGGTGCAGATATGCATTCCAGGTTGTCTTGCAAACAAGGAAAATGTTGCAAGCTCTGCCATCCCTTGTTGATATGAACATCCCTGAGGGAAAGCATTTCACAGTCTGTGGTGATGTACATGGCCAGGTAATTGCACTACTGATATTTTCCATTTATTAATAGAGCACGTGTGTTGTTTGCCTGCAATTGATGAATGGCACTTCTTAGATTAATTTTTATTATCTGCAAAATAAGTCAGGTGACTTTTGGTCATCAGGTGGTTCTTGAACTTTTACATGCCACTCATGTTTTCTTGTCTTTCAATGTGAATCTTCTTTTTCATTTCTTTTGCTTGAGTAAAATTGTTATAGTGAGGTGATCTGTAATAGAAAGGTGATTGCTTGGTCAGTGATCCTTGATAAGGTGAAGGCATGAAGTTCTAATGGACTTATGTGGAGTAAGAACAGAAGATGGTTAGAACTGCAAAATAAGGCTATATTAGGATGGATTGAAGTTGAGATCAGATAAAAAACCTCTAAGTTGCTAATACTTGTGGAAAATTTCTTATTTTCCATAAAATACTCCAGAAATGTTTTTTAAAAGAAGTGTTTGCCTTTCAAATTTAATTTCTTTCATTGACATTTCATCATTATTTCTTCTGAAAACTTTTGTTTTATTCCTCTAGAAACTTGGAAGGCTGTAAAAGAGAGTTTTCAAAATTCTCATTTCTAATAAGTTCATAGATACAAACAAGGCCTTGTTTATGACAAGTAAACTACTTTCTTTTGTCTATCACAAGGCCTTGTTTATGCAAGTAAACTGCTTTCTTTTGTCTATCAAAGTAAGTATTAGAAAAAATGACCCCATCTACTAGAGAGCTTTAATATATCAATTCATTACATTGTGGAAGAATGTCCTACCTAGTATTACCTTGTGTTAATAAAATGTAGATTCCCTTGTGTTGTATGAAATTCAACCTTAAGTTCTACCGATCTCCCTGCCTGTTTTTTGCCTTCATCCCCCCTAAAGGAAAGCATGAAAATCCTGCATCAATTTTCTTACAAATTTTTCTAACACATCATGAATGGCACTGTTTGTGGTACTAACCAGGCATCTCTGTATCTCTTAAAGAATCCTAATATAAGTTTATTCTTTTCTCTTTGTGTTTTTCCCTTGCATGATTTCTTCTCTTAGAACTTGCTAGGTTCTAGGTGTTTTTCCCTTGCTTTATATGTTTGTGTGCGAATGTGCGACTTTCATGTTTTGAAGCAGCGGACATATTACTTAGATTACTTAATCAAAAAATATTTACTTTATTTTCAAAGCCAATAGTTGCAGATGCATTACAGCTGCTTTTCTTCCAAGAATTTCTGAACCATTTCACTCTCTCTCACTAAGTCATCATTTATATCGTTAAATGTTGTAGTTTCACTTTGATTCATCTTGGGATGTTTTGCTTCTTGGGTTTTGATATTTCTTCTTCTATTACCTGCTCACACAATGATGTCTATAAGCTCTGCATGCTTTTTTATTTTTTAGCTCTTTTTAACTCTGGGGTTTATTTTATTTTTATAATGCTTGCAGTTCTATGATCTGTTAAACATCTTTGAGCTTAATGGGCTTCCCTCAGAAGAGAATCCTTATCTGTTTAATGGCGACTTTGTGGATAGGGGATCATTTTCTCTGGAAGTCATCCTTACATTGTTTGCTTTTAAGTGCATGTGCCCGTCAGGTGCACTCTTTATCCCTTCTAGGCATTTGGTATTCTTTTTTTCATTAGTTTTTCCCCACCTCTTTTCATTTTGCACATTTTTCACAATATATCATAGCCTGCTTCTAACCTTTTAAGTTGAGTTTCAGTGGATACAACTCCCATTCTAATAGCAATGTTCTCTTTGCAAAATTTCAGCTATTTATCTTTCTAGAGGAAATCATGAAAGCAAGAGTATGAACAAGATATATGGTTTCGAGGGCGAGGTCAGATCCAAGCTGAATGAGACATTCGTGGAACTCTTCGCAGAAGTCTTCTGTTGTTTACCTCTGGCTCATGTACTGAATGGGAAAGTGTTTGTGGTTCATGGAGGTCTTTTTAGTGTTGATGGAGTGAAACTATCTGACATTAGAGCAATTGATCGTTTTTGTGAGCCTCCAGAGGAAGGTGAGCTGCTCTTGCCTCTAACCTTTCAGTTCCTAATGTTATAATTTGGCCCAAGATTAGGCGAGATGTAGCAAGTAGTTTTCTTTCTGTACTTAGATGATTTCACCATTGCTGCCACTTTTATGTTTCCAACTATCTTGGCGCTGTTGTCGCTGGTTGCCTCTAGGCTTCTAACTAAAGTCGCCTGACGTCCTCGTTAAAATTCTTGGCACTCGAATTTTATTAGTCTATTACTTTATGAATGTAAGTAACAGCTTGACTTATTGGAATGGTTTTCTTTGTGAGGTGTTTCTGGATTATGTGTAGATAGCTTTTCGTTTCTTACAATGGTAGTGATAAAGCAACCCTTTTCAGCTGACAATAAACCCTATTATGGAGACCCTTATGATAAATTGGTTACACTATTCTTTTGGAACTGCTGCTATAAGTAGATGCTAAATTTTATTTGGCAGCGATTGGCCATGGCGGGTTTTGTTTTCATATGCACAAAGTTTTGACATCTAAGATTTCTTTATTTATTTATTTTTCATTTTAATTTACTTTGCTTCAGGATTGATGTGTGAAATACTATGGAGTGATCCACAACCTTTTCCTGGAAGAGGTCCTAGCAAACGTGGTGTTGGCCTTTCTTTTGGTAAAGATGTGACGAAAAAGTTTTTGCAAGATAACAATCTAGGTAATTCATCTTTCCACAACAATACATTGCCCATAAAAAAAAGAAAACAACAACAATACATTTATTTTTTCAATGCTGGTCTTTTCTTATGCATTACTAAATTGACAGATCTAGTTGTGCGATCCCATGAGGTGAAGGATGAAGGTTATGAGATTGAGCATGATGGCAAACTTATCACTGTGTTTTCCGCACCAAATTATTGTGATCAGGTAATGATCCATTACTTCCCTTTCCTAAATGTGGTTAGCTCATTACTTTAATTTCTGCATGAAATTGTTGTCTTCAGGTAATTAAATATTGTCTCCTCATTTGTCATGTGTTATGACTGGTTTAATCATCGGCTTTTGGTTCATGTTTTCAATTTTAATATTTTGTATTTGAACTTTTCTTTATGAGAATATATTATTCCATGCTCCAATGGGTGGGCTGTTTCACAAACTACCTTGACCAATCCCTTTGTACCTTTTCTGCAACATAACTTTTATATTCTCTCTTAACTAGTCAGAACAAAACAATAATATCTGTCTTTTTCCTTTAACTAAGTCAGTGATGGATTTCTCAGTAGTAAGTACTTCTAACATGGTCTTTTTCTAAAATATAGAAG